>CM051256.1:28980942-29010942 GCA_027921565.1 Artemia sinica | reverse complement strand
ATTTTTTTTTACATGTCTTAGAATGAACAAGTACACAATATAGGATTAGCGAGACGATTATGGATTTGAAAATCAAGGACCGCAACTACCAATGAACCCTAGCCACCAAGGACTTCAACCTCCAAGGTCTCATCTCCCCAAACTCCAAGCCCCCTCACTCCAACTGTTTGGGCCCCTCCTCCCCATTTCTTATGCTTTTTGAAGTTCATTTTTTTAACATGATAATTTTATTTCTACTTTTTTTACATGTCTTAGAATGAACAAGTACACAATATGGGATTGGTGAGACGATTATAGATTTGAACATCAAGAACCACAACCACCAATGACCCTAGCCACCAAGGACCTCAACCTCCGAGGTCCCATCTCCCCAACCTCCAAGCCCTCCCCCCAACTTTTTGGGTCCATCCCCCCCATTTTTTATTCTTTTTTTAAGTTTACTTTTTGAACTTATTTTTATTCTTTGACATGATAATTTTATTTCAACTTTTTTTTGATGTCTTAGAATGACATAAAACATACTTAAAGCATAAAAATTGGGCGAAACAGAGTAAGACAAGTGAGTTGACTTAGCTTTACTTCATGGCCGTGATCTGTATAATACACTTGGCTGTGTTCTGTATAATACACTTGTCTGTGTTCTGTATAATACTGTATAATACACTTCAACATATTAATAATATTTGATTTTTTTTTTTAATAAAGTTGGCTTTTAGTCTTCATAAATATGAACATCCACGTTTAATATACATCTGGTTTTATAAATAATACTTGATTTTTTTAATAAAGATTGGTTTTAGTTTTCAGAAATAAGAACACCCACGTTTAAAACACATCAGGTTTTATTAATAATACTTGATTTTTTTTTTATTTAATAAAGTTGGGTTTTACTTTTTAGAAGTAAGAACACCCACGTTTAAAGTACAGGTGATTTTATTTGATTTTTTTTTAAATAAAGTTAGGTTTTAGTTTCAAGAAATATGAACATCACCGTTTGAAATACATCTGATTTTATTAATAATATTTGATTTTTTAGTTGGGTGAAAGTTGGGTTTTAGTTTTCAGAAACAAGAACGTCCACGTTTAAAATACATGTGATTTTATTAATGATATTTAATTTTCTAATAAAGTTGGGTTTTAGTTTTCAAAAAGAGCAAAACAGTTAGAGACATTTTAGAGGATGATATTAATAAAGACGGGTTTTAGTTTTCAGAAATAAGAACACCCACGATTAAAATACATGTGATTTTATTAATAATATTTGATTTTTTTTAATAAAGTTAGGTTTTAGTTTCAAGAAATATGAACATCACCGTTTAAAATACATCTGATTTTATTAATAATATTTGATTTTTTAATAAAGTTGGGTTTTAGTTTTCAGAAACAAGAACGTCCACGTTTAAAATACTTGTGATTTTATTAATAATATTTGATTTTTTAATAAAGTAGGGTTTTAGTCTTCAGAAATATGAACATCCACGTTTAAAATACATCTGGTTTTATTAAAAATACTTGATTTTTTTTAATAAATATGGGTTTTAGTTTTCAGAAATAAGAACACTCACGTTTAAAACACATGTAGTTTTATTAATAATATTTGATTTTTGTTTTAATAAAGTTAGGTTTTAGTTTCAAGAAACATGAACATAACCGTTTAAATTACATCTGATTTTATTAATAATATTTGATTTTTTAATAAAGTTGGGTTTTAGTTTTCAGAAACAAGAACGTCCACGTTAAAAATACCTGTGATTTTATTAATAATATTTGATTTTCTAATAAAGTTGGGTTTTAGTTTTCAGAAAGAGCGAAACAGTTTGAGCTATTTTAGAGGATGATTTTGGCGAAACAGAGTTAGACGTGTGAGTTGACCTAGCTTTACTTCATGTATGTGTTCTGTATAATACTGTGTAATACTCTTCAACATATTAGTAATACTTGATATTTTAATAAAGATGGGTTTTAGTTTCCAAAAATAAGAACACCCACGTTTAAAATACATGTCATTTTATTAATAATATTTGATTTTTTTATAAAAAGTTATGTTTTAGGTTCAAGAAATATGAACATCACCGTTTAAAATACATCTGATTTTATTAATAATATTTGGTTTTTTAATAAAGTTGGGTTTTAGTTTTTAGAAACAAGAACGTTCACGTTTAAAATACATGTGATCTTATTAATAATATTTGATTTTCTAATAAAGTTGGGTTGTAGTTTTCAGAAAGAGTAAAACAGTTAGAAACATTTTAGAGGATGATTTGGGCGAAACAGAGTGAGACATGTGAGATGACTTCGCTTTACTTCATGGCTGTGTTCTGTATAGTACACTTAGCTGTGTTTTGTATAATACTGTATAATACTCTTCAACATATTAATAATATTTGATTTTTTAAATAAAGTTGGGTTTTGGTTTTCAGAAATATGAACATCTACGTTTAAAATACATCTGGTTTTATTAATAATACTTGATTTTTTTTTAATAAAGTAAGGTTTTAGTTTTCAGAAATAAGAACACCCACGTTTAAAATACGTGTGATTTTATTAATAATATTTAATTTTTTTTAATAAAGTAAGGTTTTAGTTTCACGAAATATGAACATCGCCGTTTAAAATACGTCTGATTTTATTAATAATATTAATATTAATAATATTAATAATAAAATCAGATGTATTTTAAACGTTGATGTTCATATTTCTTGAAACTAAAACATTACTTTATTAAAAAAATCAAATATTATTAATATAATCAAATGTATTTTAAACTTGGGTGTTCTTATTTCTGAAAACTAAAACCCAACTTTATTAAAAAATCAAGTATTATTAATAAAACCAGATGTATTTTAAACGTGGATGTTCATATTTCTGAAAACTAAAACCCAACTTTATTAAAAAAAAAATCAAATACTATTAATATGTTGAACAGTGTTTTACAGTATTATACAGAACACAGCCAAGTGTATTATACAGAACACAGCCATGAAGTAAAGCTAGGTCAACTCGCATGTCTCACTCTGTTTCGCTGAAATCATCCTCTAAAATTTCTCAATTTGTTTCGCTCTTTCTGAAAACTACAAACCCAACTTTATTAGAAAATCAAATATTATTAATAAAATCACATATATTTTAAACGTGAAAGTTCTTGTTTCTGAAAACTAAAACCCAAATTTATTAAAAAAACAAATATTATTAATAAAATCAGATGTATTTTAAACGGTGATGTTTATATTTCTTGGAACTAAAACCTAACTTTCTTAAAAAATCAAATATTATTAATATAATCAAATGTATTTTAAACTTGGGTGTTCTTATTTCTGAAAACTAAAACCCATCTTTATTAAAAAAAATCAAGTATTATTAATGTGTTGAAGAGTATTATACAGTATACTACAGAACACAGCCAAGTGTATTATACAGAACACAGCCATGAAGTAAAGCTAGGTCAACTCGCATGTCTCACTCTGTTTCGCTGAAATCATCCTCTAAAATTTCTCAATTTGTTTCGCTCTTTCTGAAAACTAAAACCCAACTTTATAAAAATTAAATATTATTAATAAAATCACATGTATTTTAAATGTGGACGTTCTTGTTTCTGAAAACTAAAACCCAACTTTATTAAACAATTAAATATTATTAATAAATCAGATGTATTTTAAACGGTGATTGTTTCGCCCAAATCATCCTCTAAAATGTCTTAAACTGTTTCGCTCTTTCTGAAAACTAAAACCCAACTCTATTAGAAAATCAAATGTTATTAATGAAATCACATGTATTTTAAACGTGGACGTTCTTGTTTCTGAAACCTAAAACCCAACTCTGTTTCGCCTAGATCATCCTCTAAAATGTCTTAAACTGTTGCGCTCTTTCTGAAAACTAAACCCAAGTTTATAAAATTAAATATTATTAATAAAATCACTTGTATTTTTAACGTGGACGTTCTTGTTTCTGAAAACTAAAACCCAACTTTATTAAAAAATCAAATATTATTAATAAAATCACATGTATTTTAAACATGGACGTTCTTGTTTCTTAAAACTAAAAGCTAAATTTATTAAAAAATCAAATAGTATTAATAAAATCAGATGTATTTTAAACGGTGATGTTCATATTTCTTGAAACTAAAACCTAAATTTATTATAAAAATCAAATATTATTAATAAAATCACATGTATTTTAAATGTGGGTGTTCTTGTTTCTGAACTAAAACCCATCTTTATTAAAAAACGAAGTATTTTTATTAAAACCAGATATATTTTAAACGTAGATGTTCATATTTGTGAAGACTAAAACCCAACTTTATTAAAAAAAATCAAATGTTATTAATATGTTGAAGAGCATTATGCAGTATTATACAGAACACAGCCAAGTGTATTATACAGAACGCAGCCATGAAGTAAAGCTAAGTCAACTGACATGTCCCACTCTGTTTCGCCCAAATCATCCTCTAAAATGTCTCTAACTGTTTTGCTCGTTCTGAAAACTAAAACCCAACTTTATTAGAAAATCAAATATTATTAATAAAATCACATATATTTAACGTGGACGTTCTTGTTTCTGAAAACTAAAAGCTAAATTTATTAAAAAATCAAATAGTATTAATAAAATCAGATGTATTTTAAACGGTGATGTTCATATTTCTTGAAACTAAAACCTAAATTTATTATAAAAATCAAAGATTATTAATAAAATCACATGTATTTTAAATGTGGGTGTTCTTTTTTCTTAAAAGTAAAACCCATTTTTATTAAAAAAAGTATTATTACTAAAACCAGATGTATTTTAAACGTGGGCGTTCTTATTTCTGAAAACTAAAACCCATCTTTATTTAAAAAAATCAAGTATTATTAATAAAACCAGATATATTTTAAACGTGGATGTTCATATTTCTGAAGACTAAAAGCCAACTTTATTTAAAAAATCAAATATTATTAATATGCTGATGAGTATTTTACAGTATTATATAGAACACAGCCAAGTGTATTATACAGAACACAGCCAAGTGTATTATACAGAACACAGCCATGAAGTAAAGCTAAGTCAACTCACATGTCTTACTCTGTTTCGCCCAATTTTTATGCTTTAAGTATGTTTTTTTGTCATTCTAAGGCATGTAAAAGAGGTTGAAACAAAATTATTATGTTAAAAATAAAAAAAGTTCAAAAAATAACTTTAAAAAATGTATAAAAATGGGAGGGGGGTTAGACCCAAAAATTTGGGGGGGGGGGCCTTAGAGGTTGGGGAGAGGGGATCTTGGAGGTTGAGGTCCTTGGTGGCTAGGGTCATTGGTGGTTGCGGTCCTTGATGTTCAAATCCATGATCGTCTCACTAATTCCATATTGTGTACTAGTTTATTCTAAGACAGGTAAAAAAAGTAGAAATAAAATTATCATGTTAAAAAATAACCTTCAAAAAGTATAAAAATGGGGGGGGGGGGGCAAAAAGATGGAGGAGGGCCCTTGGAGGTTGGGGAGAGGGGACCTTGGAGCTTGAGGTCCTTGGTGGCTAGGGTCATTGGTGGTTGTGGTCCTTGATGTTCAAATCCATAATCGTCTCACTAATCCCATATTGTTTACTTGTTCAGAACACAGACAAGTGTATTACACAGAACACAGCCATGAAGTAAAGCTAAGTCAACTCACATGTCTTACTCTCTTTCTCCCAAGTTTTATGCTTTAAGTATGTTTTATGTCATTCTAATACATGTAAAAAAGTTGAAATAAAATTATCATGTTAAAAAAATAAACTTCAAAAAAGTATAGAAAAAGGGGGATGGGCCCAAAATGTTAGAGGGGGGAGGCTGCTTGGAGGTTGGGAGAGGCGACCTTGGAGTTTAAGGTCCATGGTGGTTAGGGTCATTGGTGATTGTAGTCCTTGATGGTTCAAATCCATAACCATCTCACTAATCCCATATTGTGTACTTGTTCATTCTAAGACATGTAAAAAAAAGTAGAAATAACATTATCATGTTAAAAAAATAAACTTCAAAAAGTATAAAAAATGGGGGGAGGGCAAAAAGTTCGAGGGGGCCCTTGGAGGTTGGGGAGAAGGGACCTTGGAGGTTGAGGTCCTTGGTGGCTAGGGTCATTGGTGGTTGCGGTCCTTGATGTTCGAATCCATAATCGTCTCACTAATCCCATATTGTGTACTTGTTCATTCTAAGACATGTAAAAAAGTTGAAATAAAATTATATTGTTAAAAAATAAACTTCAAAAAAGTATAAAAAATCGGGGGATGGGCCCAAAAAGTTGGAGGGGGAGGCTTTTTTGAGGTTAGGGAGAGGGGTCCTTGGAGGTTAAGGTCCATAGTGGCTAGGGTCATTGGTGCTGGCAGTCCTTGATGGTTCAATTTTATAACCATCTCACTAATCCCATATTGTGCACTTGTTCATTCCAAGACATGTAAAAAGTAGAAATAAAATTAATCTCAGACGTTTCCTTTGTTCTGGCAACTGTGCACATATACATTTTAAACTTACCATCCCCTTAGACATACCTTAACTGTTACGTGCTTTTAACTCTTTTATCCCTTTCACACAATCCAATTAAAAATATGAATAATATCTATCTTTGTTTTGACGTTTCCTTTGTTCTGGCAACTGTGCACAGATATATTTTGAATTCCTATGAAGCCTATTGACTTTTCTGTCATCAATTCTTACACAATCGAAGTACACAATAAGTTCAACGTAATTCATGTCTGTATTAATTACACATCATCCTATCTGGAAATTAATGATAGCAGATAAGTTTCGACAACATCCTGTTACGTGGTTGACCTAGAAAGAGGTGTGTAATCTTGTTCACCCCGTTGTTCGCCCCGGAGTATAAGGGCTCCCCCTACTAGTCACACCTGTTGCAATTGCCACATCTTGACCCGCGTTTCAAGAAAATGTATATTTCACCTGACGATCTTTTACAAGTTGAGAGCGAAATTCCAAACGAGAAAGATTTGGCCTTGCTGGCTGCTGAATCTCTATCAGAAGATACAAGTACCATCGCAGTCCCTAAGAAGCAGGGATACCAGAATGAAGCCACTTTTTGGGGTTCACACGATGAAGTCCTCATAGTCAATGCAGGACATGCTTCAACAGCAGCCGAATATATCATGGCTCGACAAACTTTTAATAGGGAGCCAACAGTTTCAAGAGAAACTCGTCTCCTCAACTGGTGGAAGTCTCGTGCTATGGGGTCCCAAAAACACCTGTACAAATTTGCAATGAAATTCATGTCCGTGCCCACTACCAGAATCTCTTCTGAAAGAATGTCTTCCAAGGCTGGTCAGATAATCACTGAACGGCGGAACCGACTCTCAGGGAAAATCATTGTCATCCCGATGTTTTTGAATAGCCAGTAGTTCATTTTTCTCTTTTCCTGAGCCCAAAGAATTCCAAATCTGGGTTTTTATTATATTCACTCATATAATCGAACTTAATTTTTATTGTTTGATTTTATATTATTTGAATTTTGAAAAAAAAAAATTTATACAAAATACCATTTATTTATCATTTGCGTTACTGAACTTTGGCAAATTCATGAGATAGGAAAAAACTGATCCGAAATATCGATATTGACATCTCGAATATCGAAAGTGAAAATACCGATATATCGATATGTCGATTAATCAAAATATCGTCCAGCACTAGTTTTCAGTTAAAGGGGGTAACATAACAGGGAACTTCCAAAGGTATCAAATTACTCAAACGATACTTCATTTGAGCTGATTTTTAATGTCTTCCAAGTAGGTATGCTAGAATGTTTTTAGGGACTGTCCTTTCCTGATTTTCAAAAATAAAATTCTGCTTCGTTCAATAAAAAAATAACACATCATCCTATCTGTAAATTAATGATAGCAGATAAGTTTCGACAACATCCTGTTACATGGTTGACCTAGAAAGAGGTGTTTAATCTTGTTCGCCCCGTTTTTCGCCCCGGAGAATAAGGGCTCCGCCTACTAGTCACACCCGTTGCAATTGCCACATCTTGACTCGCGTTTCAAGAAAATGTATATTTCACTTGACGATCTTTTACAAGTTGAGAGCAAAATTGCAAACGAGAAAGATTTGGCCTTGCTGGCTGCTTAATCTCTATCAGAAGATACAAGTACCATCGGAGTCCCTGCGAAGCAGGCATACCAGAATGAAGCCACTTTGTGGGGTTCACACGATGAAGTCCTCATAGTCAATGCAGGACATGCTTCAACAGCAGCCGAATATATCATGGCTCGACAAACTTTTAATAGGGAGCCAACAGTTTCAAGAGAAACTTGTCTCCTCAACTAGTGAAAGTCTCGTGCTATGGGGTCCCAAAAACACCTGTACGAATTTGCAATGAAATTCATGTCCGTGCCCGCTACCAGAGTCTCTTCTGAAAGAGTGTTTTCCAAGTCTGGTCAGATAATCACTATGGCGGAACCGACTCTCAGGGAAAAACATTGTCATGCGGATGTTTTGAATAGCCAGTAGTTCATTTTTCTCTTTTCCTGAGCCCGAAGAATTCCAAATCTGGGTTTTTATTATATTCACTCACACAATCGAACTAAATTTTTATTGTTTGATTTTATATTATTTGAATTTTGAAAAAAAAAGTTATACAAAATACCATTTATTTATCATTTGCGTTACTGAACTTCGGCAAATTCATGAGATAGCAAAAAACTGATCCTAAATATCGATATTGACATCCCGAATATCGAAAGTGAAAATACCGATATATCATGTTGATTAATCAAAATATCGTCCAACATTAGTTTTCAGTGAAAGTGGGTAACATAACAGGGAACTTCCAAAGGTATCAAATTACTCAAACGATACTTCATTTGAGCTGATTTTTAATGTCTTCCAAGTAGGTATGCTAGAATGTTTTTAGGGACTGCCCTTTCCTGATTTTCAAAAATAAAATTCTGCTTTGTTCGATAAAAAAAATAACACTTTCTAATTGTGTTAAGTCTGAATACTTCTATCTCCGGCACAAAACAGGAGAAGTTAAATAGTTTTTTTGAGTTTTCCGGAAAAGTATTTGTCGGTCTTCAGTTTTCTGTCTTTTATTTGGATCTTTTATCCACGCTTTACAAGTTGTGGCAAAACCGCCCAATCAATTCTAAGTAGTTTGGCAACACAAGCTTAAAAGGTTTATAAGGAACGAGATAAGATGACCCTTTAAGATATTGAATACCCTTACATCTTTTATATGACTTCACATCTCTATATTTCAAGCATACCATTTATGCGTAGTAAGCTAGTAGATGATTCACTAAAAAGATCTAAGTCGGTTATAGTTCGTTAACACATTGCGGAAATCCGTCCGTTTCTGTTCGAACTATGGCTATAATAACGCTGCGTTTTAAGGCAAAGATTTCAAATTATTGCAACAGCGTGACCTAGAGTCAAAGGGGTGACAGGACTTGTTGGTAACCATATGGTGGATATCCCCTGTAGCTATCATCAAAACAAGGGTATTATGTTCTTACCCTCTTCTGAAAACTGTTGAGCAATAGAAGGCCAAATGACACCGTTTTTCTTAAAGCCAGTCTCCTTTTGGCAGATTCTGCAAATCTGCCATCTTGCAGAAAAAGCAACGTCAAAGGTTGCAGTATCTGCAAACTGCCAATACGGAGCCGGCGTCTCCATTGAAATAAAATTTGCAGATTGGCGGTGCAGATTTGCAGAATCTGCCAAATGGAGACTGGCTTTTAGTTTTCTTATAGCCCGAGTGCGCAGGATCATACAAGCTGGGGTAGCCTTGAACCAAGTTATAAGATCGTGTTGTTTTTGATAATCCATACGTACGGTTTTATTCATTTAAAAACCTTGCCAAGATTCCGTCCTGATTTGACCAAAACCTTGCGGAAAGCTAGAGATTTTTTCTAGCATGAAAACGGACTGAATTTCCGCACGGATTGCTAAATCCGCATGAATTTCCGCAATGTGTAAACGAATCATTATTCAAAATAGTTGCTAACCGAGGTAAATGCAATTGGATGACTCCGTTCAGTCTTTATCTAACTTTTTATGATAATTCTTTATTGCTCTCGATTTGCTTATTCAGTTTAATAAAGTGCCGCAATGTCAGACGCCTCAGGCTCGTTTTATTTTCGGTATTTAATGTCCCTATTTTTTTCTACCATTATCGACTTGCCAGCCGAAACTCGTCAAGTATAGGGCATCTGACATTAAAATTAAACTTATAACACTTCTTGATAAGCTGTTTTTAAGAGCAAGTGAAAACTAGGGCAACACCGCCAATCGACTCGTGTTTGAGTTCATTCAATTTGGTTTATCTATATAGTGTTGTTTATTTTGCTTTTTCTTCTTTTTACTCTGCTTTTTGTAAGTCATTATGAATACCGACGACACTCTCATAGGCCAGGATCAGGATCTCATAGGACAGGACCGAGCTTATGATTCTAGCATATGAGATAAGGCTACTTACTATTTTTCAGTGTTTCATATGCTTCCAAAGAATTTTGACATACATACCTAAATAAGCTGAAATTATGAGGCTTATTGTTTTTGTTATTAAACTTTATAGTTGAACTTCTGCCGCTTAATCGCTCCATTAAGGGTTTTTTGACGGTTTTACGTCTTGTAAGTAATCTGATGGATGTTTTGACATCTACAGTTGTATCTTGTGCCTCATCAATTAGAATCCTTCTGGTTGGATTTCTCTTCTTGTTGTCAAGGTGACACAAGCTAACGTAGCCACACAAATCCCTTATTTTTTAGGTACAGAGTCTGTGTTGATTAATATATATAGGGTAATAAATCAATATGTCAGTATCTTGATTTTTTTTTCCTTTTTTTGATTGTAATTCTGAATGTTTTTTTTTTATTTTGATGCCTTTTTATAGCTCTAACTTGTGGTCAATTGAGAATTTCTTGTCCTTTCTAAAAAAGAAAAAGAAAAACTTAATCTTAGATTTTTTAGGATTCAACATTAGTCAAAAACCCGCCCTTTTTTCTGGTGACTTTTATGCCAGCTGAAAATAACTTTGGTGTTCCCTAAATTTTTTACGATGCCATTTATAAAATCTTGGAAGTTTTTGGATTATCTATTATAGATCTCGCGAAATAAAATTCCTTTGACAATTTTCCATAGTTTTTACTGGGCAAAATTTCTACTATTGGGAATCAGGTAGCAATTATTCTCTTTTTTTCTTTTACAGAAGCATCAAGATTAAAGATTCCCAGGCTATTAGAAGGAGATTAATTTTGAGAGAAGAACTGAAGTGCGATTCCTTCGATTGGTACCTCAAGAACGTGTGGCCTGAACATTTTTTTCCGTCATCAGAAAGATTTTTTGGGAAGGTTTGTTTCTTATTCGTTTGATCACTAGTACTGTTACCAGCTTATCGTGACAATAAGCCTAGTGAAACTAACACATTTGTGGATGCCCCTCTTATTTGCTTTAAATCGTCTTTTAATAGTGCCTTTAGACCTCCTTCCCAAAGTTACTAAAGCTTCAAGATGATCTCTTAAACTCTTGTTCAAATCTAAGGCCTTTTGCTTTTATTATATCATTTCATTGGATTCTTATCATAACGTCTCTTACTAGGTTGCTAGCTACCGCTGCAACCTGGATAAACTATTCTTTAGTTTTGACTGAGTGGGTTCGAAGGAGGTAAAAAAAATGAATTTGATTAGGGGAGGATACAAATTGGAGGCGTGCAATATAACTTAGAATACAAGTTTAATCGGTAATTTTAAAACAAAAAGAATTCTGAGCAAGCTCATCTAAACTTAAGATTTTTTAACGTTTTTTGTGACAAAAAAAAATTTATCCTTCGTCTGGTCCTTATCTGTAGTGCTTAATTTTCCTGATGGATCTTTTCTTATTTTTTTTTTAGCTTTATAGTTTTGTCGATATCTTCTTTTTCATGTTTCAGATGTATGTTCATATGTAGATTTGTATTTGTACATATTTTTGGATTCATATTTATGCTCATATTTTCACATTTGTTTTCACAATATGAAAACATTGTGGTTATATTTGTGCTCAAACATATAGTGTATGAAACTGTAATAAAATTGTATTTGTTTGTCGCCATTTTATCAAATAAACGTGGAGTGAATAGAAAGGAAACAAAAAAAACATCAAAAGACACACAAATCCTCAAAACCCCAAAAATATTTACAAATATTCGCACACTGCACGAAAAACAAATCCTTTCCTTTGGCTGGGCCCTATCTGTAGTGCTTAATTTTGCTGGTGAATCCTTTTTTATTTATTTTATTTAGTTTGAAGTTTTTGTTGATATCTTCTTTTTCATGTTTCAGGTGTATGTTCATGTATAGATTTATATTTGTATGTATTTTTGGATTCAAGTTTATATTCATATTTTCAAGAGCAAATAACCGTTTAAATGGGGATAAGTCCATTTATTAGACAGTGAAAACAGATACAAAAGTCTGGAAATTTCGACCACATGCACAGCGATCGTCATCAGCAGATGATACTAAAGAATTAAAATTAAAACTTACATATTTATACAAAACAAAATTATTATTTCCAGTTCATTCACTAGATTTGTCTGAGAGAATTCAATACCTGGGTTCATCCAAGGTCTTGAGTTTAAATTCTCTTCCTTAATATATGTAAATTGAAATGTAAATTGAATATAAATGTAAATTGAATTTCTAATGAAGGTAGTAAAATCTTCTTCGTCTTCTAATTAAAAAAGAAATGTTGTTGAATTTATATTTATGTGTGTTATTGGTCGTATCTCACATTACCATATACATGTACATACGTACGTATACATACATTATATATTCGTTTACCATATACCTAATGTAAGATATGACCATCGAAAATCACATTACCGTTTACCATATACCATATACCTAATGTATAGCCTAAAAGTAAATTGAATTTCTAATGAAGGTAGTAAAATCTTCTTCGTCTTCTAATTGAAAAGAAATGTTGTTGAATTTATATTTATGTGTGTTATTGGTCATATCTCCCCATAACGTATACAAACGTATGTATATGTTCTGTATAAATATTTTAGTTTTAATTTTAATATTTTCACATTCGATCTGTCATTATATTTATGCTCATACGTATACTGTATTAAAATTTAATAGTAATTTTAATTGTGTGTCACTATTTTAATAAAGTGGAGCAAATAATAATAAAAAAAAAAAAAAAAAAAAAAATCAAAATCGCAAAAGTCATCACAAATATTCGTACATACGTTTATATTTCCATATCTGGCATACCTGATATCCTTTTATAGATTTAAATAACCTCAAAATATTTTGGCTACAGATCAAGCATGAAGAGACAGAAAAATGCATAGAGAAACCACCAGGCCGGCCAGGGGCTCCACAACCCGCAGGTAGACCTGAACTCAAAGTATGTAGCAGTAAGGATCTCTACCAACCTCAGCTTTGGGTCTTCACACCAGATGGCTTTATTATGACTGACGAATCTGTTTGCCTAGATCTTGTAAGCGGAGATAGAGCAGTTCATTCTTTGGCATGTACAGGGACAACTCGCCAAAAGTGGAGCTATGATAAAAAGGTAAGTAAATATGACTTTGAATATGTATTGAGTTATCTCAAAAGCTCCCAAGAGAAAAAAGTACTTTAAAAGAATGGAAAAATCAACGCCTAATCTCATTATCAAAATCAAAGTTTTAATAATAATCAAAACAATGTATATAAAATTAAAGTCCAAAATAGGGATAAAATCCTTTTAATAGACAGTGTATAATCCTTTTTAATAGACAGTGTATTATACACTGTCTATTAAAAAGGATTTTATCCCTATTTTGGACTTTTATTTTATTGTCATGGAAAGGCAGTGTGGTCTCCGAAATTATCTAAAACAATGTATAGTATTACTTTTTGCAAAAAGAAAGTGTAATGCTAAAACCGTTTACTATAATAAACCTTTAAAAACCGTTTAAAATTGTTGGGATCTTTTTCCACTCTTTTATTAAAAATTTGGTCTTTCAAACGCTTCAAAATTAACCGTCTAATTTAGATTCTTGTCAACCAATCAATCAATCTGGAACATGGCAAAAAAAGATATTCTCATTTGGGCCTTCATGGGAAAGTTTTTGTTTCAACATTTATTATCAAGCCCTCTTTTGAAACAAGAATCAAATCATCATTGAGATCAAAGCTTGGCCCATGATATAACTACTTGAATGGGCTCTCTAATTAGTATGTGTATACTAATTAGTATATTAGTATATGTATACTAATTATTATATGTATAACCTAATTAGGTTATACAAAAGTGAATGCTCCCGCTGTCATTTGCACCTTTTGGAACTGAGCCCTTTGTGCGCTTGGCTCTTTGGCTGCCTCTGTCTAAAAAAAGTTTTTAAAGAGGTTTAAAAACTTTTTTTTTTTTTTAGGTATCGACCTTACTTAAAAAATTGGCCCTACTTAGTTTCTTATTACTTAATGCTATACAACTGGTCCTCTATGCCAAAACTAAATACTTGGTTTTTGAAAAGGTAGGATGGTAATTTCTTCTCTATTGGGAGAAATAGATCCAAATATAGGATTTTTTCAGTAGTTTTTTTAAAGTCTGTTTTCGTCGTATCCTTGACGCTCCGTTTTCTGCTGGACGTAGATACTAGGGTTCGTGATTCTAGTATACCCGCACTAGGCTCTTGCTGTGGAAAACTTATGAATTATATTTTTAGTCATGTATCTCAGAAAGTTTAAAAGATATACAAATTCTGATTACGCCAGTGGACTTGTCCCGTGGAGAATAAATTAAATCAATCCTTCAATTAAAATAAAATATTAATTAGTTAAATACCGGTATATGACAAAAATGGCTAAATAATTCTAAAAACGACCGAACGACTTATATTCTAATTAATGTCTAAACCGTTTTATCCACAAGTTAAAGGTAAATTGAGGGAGGTTTAGGATTAAACACATGATTGCTGTCACTGCTGTCGTATTTTTTTTATTTATTAAAATAAAATATTTAGAACATACAAAACTCTATAACACCCTTATAGACTTCCCAAGAGCCTGACTCAAGGCGGTCCACATTGGAAAATAAATGTACACATGTCCAAAATTTATTTAATCTGGATTTCAATTATCAACTAGAAGTAGAATTGCTCATTTGCCTACCACATAATTCACCAATTACCAATCCCCCTCTTCCTCTAATTCTCCCACCTCGCAAAAAAAGAAAAAAAAATGTGGCTACAAGAGAAATTCTAGATTTCTAGTAAATTCTAGTAAAGAAGTAAATTCTAGTAACTTCTAGATATCTAGTAAATTCTACGGTACAACCTAGAACAATAGAGGCACCAAACATAGCTATTTTCATCCATATTACGCGCAATTCTCGCAAAAAAAGAAAAAAAAAGGAAATAAATGTTGCTACAAGAGCCGGACTTCAAGTTTGGGCATGCTCAAACACAAAGTTAAAAACAAAACAAATCGAGCTTCTGGCTTCGTAATGTTTTAGTAAAGCTTATTAGGGCTATTTTGAAGCTTAATACCGACATCTATGTATTTGTCATAGTAAACAAATTGTAATTAGCAAAAATCGTAGGGAAAAAATCGGCTAAATAGTTCTGAAGACCACCACTGGATCGTTTTTTTTTTCTTGTTTTTTTTTACAGTGAGGCACTTGTTACATCTAATCTTAGATATAATATTCGTCGGATTATGTTCTTGTGTAACTGATTTTTATCCATATGAGAGTCACTACTTGAAAATACTTTCTGTTTTTCTTTCCTGTAATTGGTCTGCTCTTGGAAAACTTTTGCGGATAGCTTATTCCGTGAAATTGAATCTCTAGGAAACATGACAAAAACTTAAATTATCGTCGTTTCGTTAGATTAATCTTTTTCTAGAACTTTCTTAAAACATCAACATTCTCTTCGAATATTTTTTTATCTTGTCATTCAAAATTATGAAACAGTTTGTTTTTATCCTTTTTTCTTGAATATCACAGTTTATCTGAATTAGGAATGAGAAATTGGAGGAAGATACAGTCCCCGGAGAAGTACACACATTCATCAATCAAACGGTTCAAATATTTTTTAATCTTGTCATACCAAATTATGAAACAGTTTGATTGTTTTCAGTTTTTTTCTTGTTTGTCACAGTCTATCTCAATTAGGAATGAGAAATCGAGGGAAGAAATACTCCCCAGAAAATCACACACATCCATCAATCCAACTACTCAAACTTTTTCCTTCAAATAAAACTTTTTAGCTTACAAACTATGATAAATAAGCTACAAAAAAATTTTTAACGAAAACTCGTCTATCCGTTGGCAATGAGCCAATATATTTCTTTGAAAAACGTCTATCACAAGAAAAGAATCTTGTAAAGCTAAATTAAGGAAACAAATTAGTTAGATAATGAATATTTAAAGGAGAGTTTTAAAAGTAAAAATTAGGATATAGCCCGTCTGACCGAAATTATCGATAAATCCGGAACTCATCCATAGCATAGAGAAACAGAGAGTATAAAGAGTAAATCGAGTATAGAAAGAAACAGAGGAGGCATATATAGATTGTATAGTATTATAAATAATGTAGAGGCTTCAGAG
This sequence comes from Artemia sinica, assembly GCA_027921565.1. NCBI lineage: Eukaryota > Metazoa > Arthropoda > Branchiopoda > Anostraca > Artemiidae > Artemia > Artemia sinica. The sequence continues at coordinate 28,994,401 of CM051256.1, read as the reverse complement.
AGTATGTCCATAGCATGGAGAAACGGAGAGCATGGAGGTATGTCGGGCATGGAGAGAATAGAGAGTATGTAGAACATAGAGACAAACAGAGAGAGTATTGTTAGAGAGTTTCGTAGTATAGAAAGTACAGTGACTATATCCATAGCATAGAGAAACAGAGAGCATATTGATTATAGAGAGTATATAAAGTATAGAGAGCGTATAGGATACAGAGAAAAACAAAGAGAGTATAGTAGCGTAGAGAGTACAGAATTTGTGTAGAGAGTATATAATATAGTGTATAGAGAGAAATAGAGAAAAAACATATAGAGAGAATAGTTGTATAGAAAGTACAAAGAGTGTATACATAGAGAGTACGGAGAGTATATCCATAGGATAGAGAAACAGAGGTTATATTATATATAGAGAGTATATTATCGAGATAAAACAGATATAGTATAGTAGTATAACGAGTATAGAGAATAACGAGTAACATAGAGAATCAGAGTTGTAAGAAATGCAGTGATTAAAAATCCATTCTTCTTATTTGCTTAAACTTCGTAAAAAAACACAATAAGGTTCTGCATTCTTTTACTGGATAAAAATTTGACATAGCAACAATGCAACAATGACTAAAGAGCTGGTATTATTTGGCTTACCTTTCTGACGAACGCTTAAGGAATACTATAGTTGACTCAAAGTAATTTTATCATTGGCGTCATAAAAATAAGCCAAAGCGATTAAAGTACACTGTTTAATACGGAGGGTCATCTCTCTTTCTTCTCTTTTTTGAGAAAAAACAGAGAAAGAGGTTTGGCTATTGGGCTTACCTTTGTGACAAACACTTAAGGAGTAGGCTAATATAATTGGTTCGGAATAATTGAACGATTGGCTCCATAAAAATAAGCCAATGTAGTTAAAGTACACTTTTTAACACAAAGAGTAATCTCTCTCCTTTTTTTCGAGATAAAAAGAGGATAAAGGCTGTTGAATTAACGTAGTAACATCAGGTAAATACAACAACGGGTAAAGAGGAGGGGTTATTTGTCTTACCTTTCTGACAAACGTTTAAGGAGTAATAATTGACCCAAAAATTTTACGATTTCATGAAAATAAACCAATGCAATTAAAGTACACTTTCTAACATGGAGGGTAATCTCTTTCTTTTTAAAAATATAAAAAGAGAAAGAAAGGCTCTTGAATTAACGTAGCAACAACAGGTAAATACAACAATGGTAAAAAAGAGGGTTATTTGACTTGCGTTTCTGACAAACGCTTAAGAAGTAATATAATTGACCCAAAAATTTTACGATTGCTGTCATTAAAATAAGCCAATGCAGTTAAAGTACACTTCCTAATGCGGAGAGTAATCTATCTTTTCTTTTTTTCTAAAGAGAGAAAGAGGCGCAAAATTCAACATACCAACAACAGAAAAATACAGCAACGGGTAAAAAGGCAGGATTATTCGGCTTGTCTTTCTGAAAAAACGCTTCAGGAGGCATATAATTAACCCAAACGATTTTACGATTGACGTCTTAGAAATAAGCAAATGTAGCTAAAATGCGCCTTTTAATACAGAGAGTAGTTTCTCTTTTCTTTTTTTTGAGAAAAGAGAGGAGAAAAAGATATTCAGATTTTGACATAGCAACAACGGGTAAATACAACAACGGGTAAAGAAGGGGTGCAATTTTGCTTCTCTTTATAACATGCTTAAGAAATAATGCAATTGACTCAAAATAACTTGACGAAATATGACAAAAAAAAAACATAAATTAAAGTACACTTTTTAAGACAAAGTTTATTGGCCAATAATTTCTCTTTTGTTCTGTATCTATGAGCTGGGCCAAATCAAAAGACGTTTCTTGATTCTACTGATGTTCGTGCTTTTTACTTAGACTGCGCACAATGAAAATTAGATTGTGTTCATATTACTGCTACTAAACGACTTTGCCTGATGAAAGTGATGTAATGTCACATAAAACACTATTATAAATACCCAGTAGTGGTTTGCGCTTTCTAAAATAAAAGATAATGTGTTTGCTATTTTTAAGTTTCGTGAAGCAAACGGTAATAAATTTAAATCAGAGTAAGGTTTCTTTCATATTTCAAAAATTGGCGCATATAGTGGGTCTTTATCTGTAAAATAGTCTTTTATCCATTAGCGAGAGTAAAGAGTATAGCTTTTCCTTTATCTGATAATAATTTTAGGAATTTTCATGAAATAAAAAGCTGCTAAACGAATTTTGCACCAAAAAGCTACATTATTAGCTCTTAGAATTTACACAGAAGTTCTTTAGACTATTTTTTATTGACAAAAATCTATTCTTGATACAGTATGTAAAAATATGCGCGATGATTTTCTAGAAATCGGGCTTCTTATACCGTAGAGAGTGGTATCAGAAAGGAATAAAATGTTGACATCCACATAGTTGAGCAATAAGAAAGGTAAGACTGAAGTAAATTGTGAAACAAAGTTTTTAGAATAAGTCAAGAAAAATGTGTTTAAACCTCCTAAGAAATTTGACATCCCTCAATATCTTCATTTTAATTTGCCTAATATGATGCCTGGAATGGTGATTTTCATCATGAAGAACACCCTGGAATCGAGTATTACGTTCACTTGTTCTACTGAGAGAACCGCTTGAAAGATGAATTTCCGAAACTTGGGTGTAAGTCTGAGAAGTTTGCAAGAAAATCAGTAAGCTCAATTTAGCAGCAGTTAATGCTTGGTAAGTAGCTTCGAACAGCAATATTATTCTCTCAAACAAAACAGACAATTTAATACGGATCTCAGGCACTGTTCTGACAGCAGTGCCAAGAGTACCGTCAGCAATGGCAACTAGAATTTCGTCACAAGCTGACGGAGATCTACATTTGTGGGCATGGAAAGATTCGGGGTGACAACAAACTATTTGCTTTTGGTTCATAACCGAAAAGATAAGATTAATGAACACAAAATTCAGCACAGAATTCACCCCATTACTGAGCCTTCTGGGAACCCAAACCTAACCTGAGACGATGAACGAAAATGAGGATCCACGAAGACTATCTTCCAGGCAAATAAGATCAAAGCAAGCACTAGAATTCTCTCTTATTCCATAATGAAATAATTTAAAGAATAGAATCTAGTAGGCCAAGAAATCAAAAGCTTTTTGGAAATCCAAAAATATAGTGGCAGGAATCAGACCAGAATCAAGGGCCAAATGTAGAAAATTGAAAAGAGTAGCACAATTATGCTCAGCTGACTGCTTTACTCGGAAGCCAAACTGAAAATCATGGAAAAATTCTTTACTTCTAACAAGCAATGCAGATGGGAAACCGTAGCATTTTCAAAATTTTGCGAAGTACAGGGGTTGAAGATAGCGGGCTGATAATCAGCTGGATCACTACGATGTCTACCTTTATAGAAAACAATCACTCAAGCTCGATTAAATGAACTTAGAAAAATTCCATTCTCGTAAAATAGACTTGCAAGTCTTGTAAAAAGAGAGATTGTTCAAGTAAGAATGAATTGCATTACCTTGAAGGGTTTTCAGTCAGGACCAGAAGACTCTGTCCGTTTTAGTCTATTGACAAGTTGTCTATTGACTATTGACTTATTAGTCTATTGACATTGATTTATTCTATTGACTTAGTCTATTGACTTAGTCTGTTGATTTAGTCTATTGACTTGTTCTCAACCTCAGAAACTGGCTACAGGAGACTAACCTCAGAAACCTCAGGAATATAGTGGAGATTTATGTTTTGAGAGGGGGGGGGGAGGAGAGGAAAACACGACAAAATAGCCAAAATGATAAGTATTATAAGAAACCAGTAGGAGAATTGCAAGCTAATATATGACTCCTGAGATGGGCCATCCTCTGCAATATTACTTATCCTCAATTGTTTTGACATGTTTCTGATTTGCACTGAAAGGTAGTTTTCCTTATTTATCCTCTTCTACGGACAAAGATCCACAAAACTTTAAAAAATGGTTATAGCATACGGAAATTATAAGAAGTTAAAAAATGTTATAAAACTATAAAATTTCGAAGGAGGGGAGGAAGGGGTATGAAAAACTAGCTTATAAATTCCGACTTAAAAATCGACTTATAAATCGACTTCAACGAAGTTGGAGCAAGATACGTTATGAAATCAGCCTTAGAAAGAGGGGAGCTTAATGTGGAAGCAGCTGTTTTTCAATACTTGCAAAATAAGAGGTAAATGCATCTGGAAATTTAAGTTTATCCTCAACAGTCGCGCTATCAAACTTGGAGCGACACAAGACAGGGAAGGCAAAAGTTTGAGGATAACATTAATTACCTGCCGGATTTTCCGAATATTCTATCTGCAATTTGATAGTTCTGAAAATAATAAAGGGGTTTAGTCCAGAATCCAGAATCATGTATATTTTCACATCTGTCAAAAAAAGTAGTATTACAGCCAAACTTAATGGAGATTGAAAGCTAGTCTCTTAATTAATTTTTATCTTAATTAACTTTATCTTAGTTTATCTTAATTAATTTGGGGATTCTTGTCATCTGGAAGTCTAATAGATATGGCTGTTGGGTCACATTTAAAAGGTTTAAATTTAAAAGAGTAGCGCAATTATGCTCAGTTGACTGCTTTACTCGGATTTTCCCGCCGGAGCTGCCGGATTTTCCGAATATTCTGTCCGCAGTTTGATATTTCTGAAAATAATAAAGGGGTTTAGTCTTCCGAATAAAGAATTATAAATATTCTTATGATTTCTAAAGCGTTGAAGGCGAGCAAAAACTGTGCTTCAGGCATTTAAAGGGAAAAAATTGTAGATTAGAAATGTAAAATCGTCCAACTTGCTACCGCTTCGTCAAGCGTAAATGAAAATCTTTTCAGGCTCTAATCTATTTAATTTTTGCATAATATGCAAAAACTAAATTATACAAAATGAATTTCATGTTCTACATTTACTCCATGTTTTAGGCTCAATATCCCATGTTATATTCTAGATTCCATATCGTATTATATATTCTAGGTTCTATATCATATTTAAGATGCATTGGCAAAATATCGGGCAGACTGAGGGGATTAATTTGTGCTGTACCCCCGTGGCTGTATTTAAAGCTTTGACGCTTCTACGCCCAAGTGTTTTTGCCACTCCGTTTTTACAAGATTTTTGGGGAAATCCTCGAAAATTCGGGATTGTGGAACCTCTGAACAGAACGTAACTGATAAGCCAAAAGTAATGAAAGAGTAATGAGAACTCTTGCTGCCATTTTTGAGAGACATCTAACAGTTTAAAGTGGCCATGGAATTCCTGTGTTGTTTTAAAATCACTTTTCTGTGAATAGGTTGCGTGGCGGTGGATTGCACCAGGCGCTTACGTCAGTCCAGTTTTTGTTAAGATAAAAATCACTCTATGGTAATTTATTGCGCCCCCTGGTATTTTACGCCCCTAATCCCGGGCCTAGTGGGCCTGTTGGTAAATCCAGGCCTGTCGGCCCTCCTATTTCATCACTCTCATCAGGAACTGAGAATTCTTAATTAAAATTATTACTTTTTTTGCAAAAAAGATTTATGTTTAAGTTTTAATCTTAAATTTTATCTTTGTTATCCTCAATTATCAACTAAACCGGTTTAACAAGTGGTAATTATTGAGCAAAGAGGGACTTCATCTGCGTGGGATTGGCGAACTTGACTGTGGTCAGTGAACCAGATTAAAACTTATAAAGATAGCCGTATACTGTTTTAGATGTATTTTTCAATTTTCCCTTTAAAACTTTTTTATCTCTTAGCGCAAAAATTGAAATTTCTTCTTCTTCCTTTTAAATTCTAGACTAGTTTTGCCCCCCCCCCCCCCAAAAAAAAACATTTTTAATTTGACTGAATCACACGTTCTTCCATATCGCCATCTATTTATCCAAAATTTGTCATATAGATGTCAGAATACTAACTTATTCAGAACTTTCTTGCTTATTTCTCTAGCTTTAACTTTAAGTAATGGATACACAAAAGAAATGGATGGATAAAATATCAATTTTATAGATTTTTTTATAACTAAATAATCTGTATTATTTTTAATCAGGAAAGAGTAATGAACAAATATTTATTTCCAGCGATTATCCATGGCTTCAGGATAAAAGAAAAAATAATTACCGATTCTCTTAAAGAAATATGATATTAGAATCGTTTTTCAGTCAGGGAAATTTAATTTTTGTTTTAATTATAAAGGGGGAATAAAACGATCATGTTTTAAGATCAAATCAAAGAAAGGAGGCGGTGGATCCCTTGTTGGGAAAATTCTAGTTCAAAGAAGAATAAGTAGAAGAATAAAAGACAATAAAAACGGGTTTTCTGTGGAATATTTCAATAATTGACGTTATACGCTCTTCCTAGCTGACCATAAAACATATCCTGCTCTTTTCTTATTGTTTTGTCCTATCGATTTCTTTCAGTCACTGTTTTTTCGCTTTTAATTGGTGTGGGTGATTTTGCAGTTCAACTAAACATCCGAATAAAAATTTATCTTTTAATGTTCGACGTAATTTCTTTAATATGTTGTTTATCCAAGTACATTTAATATCTAATATCACATTGCTTTTCCATTTATACTTGGAATGAAATTAAAATATTAAAATGGGTCAAAATTTTTATGAAGTGTGTGAAACTTAAAAATAAAATTTTTTTAAAACAGTTTTTGGTAATAGTGCTAATTGTAAAAAAAGGGAAAACGTGTGTGGAAAATCAGTGAAAAATAAGCTAACACAGCTTAAGCAATTCAGCTTAAGCAAGTGTAGCTCTCCTTTGAAGGTGTATTTGCCTTTGCTAATAAAAAAAAAAGTTGCTAATGCTTGAATTTTTAAGGATGAAAGTACTTTTCACAGTCTTTCGAATTAGTTTTGTTTATTTATTCTCACAACCGTGGTGCCGCTGACGAAAATGTGGCGCAGCACTAAAAATTTCGAAGGACCCCCCCCCCCCCCGAAAAAAAACTTATGAAAGTGGTTGTTGTGCATGATCAGACGTAAAATTCGATCAGGGAATAAAAAACTTATATTTTAATATCATTTGATCTCTAAGGCAAATGATATCCGTTAGAACCGTAGAGAAGTAAACTGTTGGCTTACTAAGTGATGTAAACCAAGAAACAAAAGCTTTAACCAAAATTTGATCTGCGGAAAATTTTGATATAGAGATTCGGTACAAATTAGGTTAGACAACCGCCATCAAAGGGAAATTTTGGAACAAAAAATTAAATGAAAAGCTTTCTGAGCTATACCCTAGTGGCTAGTAGAATATGTTAACTCTGCCCTAGTATAGTTATTACTATCTAACATATACCCTGCTATATAGCTTATAGCCAATAGCTATGCCCTAGTGGTTAGAATAAAATCAGAAAAAATATGGCATTTCGTGGTCTAATTGAAGGTAACCGGCATTTAGCAGTCCTAAGAAATTAGTGACGACCTTGGTTGAAGGAATCAACATCTGAAAATATACTGAGAATAGTTACAAGAATTAAGACTACTGCTTGTGAGAAACTTGATGTATGCAGTGGCTTAGCAAGGTCTTGTGACACTCGGGGTGGAATTTCAACTTGTCACCTGCCCCCCCCCCAAAAAAAAGAAAAAAAAAAGATGTCTTTTGTTCCTTGCCATATGTACCCGGGCTAAGTGAAAAACTTAAAAAAGAATTTTTACAGAGTAATGGTCTAAGGGTAGCTTTAAAGAGTAATAATACTTTGGGTAGTTTTCTAAATTCTAGGAAGGATCTAACTTCACTGGGGCAACAAAGTGGGGTTTATCAGATCCCATGTACTTGCGGAAGCTCATATGTGGGACGTACTAACCAGAGTTTGGAAATGAGATTATTAAAGCATAAAGATTCTATTTCTTCGACTTTAAAGCAAGATTCTAAGTCTGAAGATTTTACTTCAGCCCTTTCAGTACATATTTTCAATTTTCCAGGACATTTTATTTTTTTTCGAGAATGTATCTGTGATTTCTAGGGATCGGGGTTTAAAGCAAAATTTTCGTGAAACTCTTGAAATAAAGAAAATCTCATTCAAGAATATTGCTTTGTGAATCGGGATACAGGTGAATTTGGGCTGAACTCTATCTATGATCATTTATTAAAATCTGACAGAGTAAAGTTCAATTCACCCAATGTAGTTGACCTTTGTCCAAATGTTATATCATTGAACGCTCATGAACCGAATCCAAGAAAGTCAAAGAGGCTAGCTTCCGCCTTTGCTTTGAAAAGAATTAGAGAATTAAACAATATGTAGTTTTATTTGATTTCGTATATAAACTTTTGTTTTAAATTGTTTTAGTTTAGTTTTACTACTGATGACGGTCACTGTATATGTGACCGAAATATCTGGTATTTTTTGTGAATTTCTATACACTGCCTATTAAAAAGGATTTTATCCCTATTTTGAACTTTTATTTTATCCCCAACAAACATTTAAACATTGCTGAGTCATATGGAAATATACAATTAAAAAAAGCCAATTGAAGTGTTTAAATTAAGGAGTGACAGGAAGAGTAAACTGCGTGCTGTATAACATCGGTATGCAAACATTTTAATGTAAATAACTTACATAAATTTAAGCAAAATACAACATTTTTATACATATTAACATTATTATTTCAGTATCAAACAACACCATTTTAATTTATGGCTTATATTAAGGCTAAAATAGGCATGGGCTTTTATTATAAACGTTTTAAAAGAAAATACAAGAATAGCTCTAATCAGCACGAATTTAATAAAATGTACTGTGTTTAAAACCCATGTTTTCACTCAGAATATCTTCTTTTTAACTTTGTTTTTTTCAAACTTGGAAATAGTCTTATCAAAATCTATCTTTTTTACTACACCGTTTTCAATAGATAGCATGGCTAAGCTCGATAGTCGAGCTTGGCCCATAGTAGATCTGAATTAACCTTTAATAAGCTTCAGTTTAGAAAAACTCCTCTTGCAAGAAGCAACAGAGACATATAATGTCAGGTAAAACCTTGATGCTAAATTTAGATTAGGAGTAGAGACTAGTCTTAAAGAACTCCACTTCAGAGTCATTCTTTAGGAACGTTTGCTGCTTGTAAAAACCTCCTCAGACGTAGGTTTCATTTAACATGTCTCCTGAGGATATTTCTTCATAATTTTCAAGTAAACAGCCCGCTAATTTTAGTGGGCTTCAGTGCACTTCAGTTTCTGAGCTCTTTAGCAAGTTCCTGGTCTCCAAGACGGCAAACCGAGGTGATACTCCTTCCTTGCCTTGGCAACGCGTGTTGATTTCTTGTTGAAACGTGTCAATACACTCTAACATCGATATTTTTAGTTCTTCTCCCTAAGTTAGAGGCTCGTCTGCAGCTTTTTCTCCGGGCATCAGTTTCTTTCTTTTAATATTTCTTTGTTTGGCTAAGGGAATGTCCATCTCATCACCAATAAATTTTGCCAATTCCATTGCCTTTTCCATAAGACCATCTCTATTATCATTCAAAAAGGCCTTTAAAATCCTCATTTTGATAAGGCACTTTTCGAAACTTATTCTAACAATTTGCAAGTATTTTTGGGTGTGGTTGACTTCTTCACGGGCACTATTCTATAAACATAAAAAGCACAAAAATGAGAAATCCCACATCAAAGTGAACAAAGTTTGAGCTGCTCCTCTGGAGTCGAGAGTTTCTGAAGAGTCGCAAACTTTCTCAATGGTATCGACAATCTTCGTAAAGCATTTAAACACTAGCTTAAGAGCTTCATAGTGAGCACTCCACCTGGTTTCTGCAAGTCGTTTGACCGTAACTTCAACATTTGCCAATAGGACATTCCATCTGTGGGTTGAGCATGAGAAAAAAAAACATACAACCTTTCCAAAGTACCAAAAAACGTCACACAGGATGGAAATGTAACAAAAGAGTGTACTCCGCAAAGATTTAGTTAATGATTGGCACAATGAACAAACAAAGCTTTAGGATTAAGCTCACGAATCCTAGCTTGCACTCCTGAATCTACCCCAGTCAGGGTTGGACCGTTGTCGTAGCCCTGCCCTCAGCACATTGCTATATCCAGACCATCTTCTTCAATTTCATTTAAAATATCCTGTGTAATTTCCATGGCTCATTTTCCTGTAAGCTGATAATAGCCTAAGAATGACTCCTTTACTTCAATTTTCTTGTTCTCAATGTGCACATGACGAATTAAATTCACTCATTTGATCAATGTGCGAGGCATCGGGTGTGCTGCCAAACATTATACTAAAATACTTATACATAAAAACGGTATTTTCAGAAAAAATCTGCCAACAAATTTGAAAAGTGCCAACTAGCATTGCTACTTTGCTACCCCACTTTCCACGGCGGGCCCATATCAATTATAAGTCCTTTTAGACCAAATTTTGTCACCCCTCCTGGGCCAGCACCCTGGGCGACCCCTTCCCGCAACCCCCTTCCTATGCTACTTGATGCATGCATGTATGTATTTCAGAAATTGTTGATGTTGATGGTTGACAAAAGATGAAGTATGTCAGCAGAAAATATCTCAACAGCAGGAAACTGTTGCAAAAGTATAAAATTAAAAATGCTATTGTATTTCCTCCCGCCCCGAATGGGGTGGGCGGATGTCACAAGGAAAGATTCAAGGGAAACGGGAACTTCTTGAGACGGTTTGGAGAGGGAGGCTTTGAATAGACTGGAATGAAGGAGGGTCGTGCGTAGCTGTGTTGGCCTCAGGCAGCTTGGTGATGCAGTGAGTTGTTAGTAGTAGTAGTAGATGTAGTATTGCATTTTTGCAAGAATGTAAAAATGCAATATAGAAAGGAAATCAAATTGTAAAAAATGCGACAGAATTACAAATTGAACGGAAAAGTAAAAGAATTTTTCTGGAATCTCAAGAGTGTCCTCTTTACAGTCCAAAATTACCATCAAGTCTACTCCATGTGATCTATTCATTTGAAAAAGCGCTAAGCATTATGAATCATTATCAATAGGAGACTAAGGTGCGCAATTTCTTTTAGATTTATGATAGATTTTTTATATTGGGGGTATTAGGAAACAACCAGTAAGTGGGACAATGGATTTGTCAAAAGAGTGAAACTATACAAATTCATAAAATTCAAATTTGACACATAATAATAACATAGTTTAAAAGTATTTCTTTTTTTATTTCAGTTTTCTAATTTTTCCAATACATTTTTGTTTCATGTTTGAATTGTCGTTTTTTGTCTATATCCTTGATAAAAGTTGAAAACGTTGTAAAGAAGAAAAAAACAATATTTCGTAAAGAGAGAAAAAATTAGCCAGCGTATTCTTAGAAGTTATTTAGATTCTTGGTTTTGATCAAACATGTTAGATATTCTTGATCTTCTTTTATGCTTATACTTTGTCATGTTTTTTTGGTGCTTAATGGCAGCTGACATTCGTGTGCCTCTTCACTCTGCAGCTTGGCATAGTGAATCTATTTCTAGTATCACTCATAGAATGACCTATACGGTATCTGTAAACCGGTGCTTCTTAGCATTCATCCCACAGTTTTTCATTTTATAGGTTAACTAATAACCTCTCTTGTAAGTATTTCCTCTAATTAAAGTCCTGAAAATGTAAACATAGACCAGCGCAAACATATCTGTGACATACAATTGAAAAGTTCTTATATTGCACAAACTGGATCTGATTAGTGTTAGAATAATTGATGCTTTCTGTAGTAGATTGTATTTTTGGACAGATAGCAGCATTTTCGCCTCTTTTATATTTATTTTTAATCTTTTTACAGTGTTGACAGAATTTTTGCAGTGCAACAAAAATATTCGACCCTGAAAGTAAATTTAGGAGTTTAAAAAATATTCAACCCTGAAAGTAAATTTAGGAGAAAAACCTGTCAGCCTTTTATTAGCCAATCCACTCCTTAGGTCGTGTTCTTCCATGCGACTCATATGAAACATAACAACCAATTGATGTATTTAGGTTATCTCTGATTTTGCTTCTTTTTTTTATAGGAAAAATTGTTTGAGCATCTCGACAGTAAGCTTTGTTTATCTATGGTGGCAAAGGTTCAACCAGTAACTCTGGTGGCAGTCCCATGTAACTCTTTCAGCTCTCAACAAAAATGGGAGCTAATTGACGTGCCTTGGAGATGATCTCCTACTTCTTCTTTATCCCACTTGCTTTCTCTGGTAAGAATAAAATTCTTTTTCTATATAAAAATCAAATGGATTTAATGGGAAAAGGACAACCTTTTAAATATGTGATTTAAAGACTTCCAACCTGTTAGCTTTAAATGCTCTAAAAACTTATCATAATTAAAATGTCGTTTTTAAAGATCGTAAGAAAAACAATTTACTTAGATTCCCATGTTACCAATTCTAATTAAATAACTAAATTAGGATAAATGTTAGTCAGCTGCTTTAACCCCCTCCCATCCCCTTGAATTTATGTATGTGACACCTTTTTGACAGGATGCTTCAGGGATTTTTTAGAGAATGGTCGTACATAATTGAATATTGAATTCTTGAATTTTGTAGGCATCAAATATGTCCTTGAGGCTCCGCTTCTAGTTAAACCAAAATTTTTATTGGAAAATAAAGACACAAATTAGAAACTATAAAATTGTATCTTTAAATTATTTTGAAATAACCCGTAATTAGGGCGTTCTAATTCTACAAAAGGCATCCAATCTACAAGAATTTCTGCATTAAATTATCCCAAGGTAACTTTTGATTTGAAGTGTTTTTAAAAGTTGCAGTATGGTAATTAAACTAATTAAATATGAGCAAATAATGCCGAGAGGGAAAAGTGTTTGTTGCCAAATATGCTTGTACTTATACCTGTATCACGTATATTTTAATCACGTTAAGTCGGTTTAATGTATAAGAAATTCTAATAAATAAGATATTATAATCATACGAAATTGTTTCAAAATTCATGTTTTTGAAGTAAATTAAGGCTTTTTAAGAATTAGATTTGTAATCTTGCTATAAGTTGAGACACATAAGATTTATATATGATTTTTCTTAAAATGTCAAGGGATTTATATTTTAAAATATTTTAATATATCCGAAAATTTTACTGGCAAAGCTTTCATTGTAGGGGTTGCTTAAAAAGTCTTCCGTTTTGAACTATTTACGTCCTTTAAGGAAAGCCTATAGAAGTCCTATGCATCTGAACTTGGTACTGCCGTTATTACCGTTTAAGTTAGCTTTTTTCTGAAAGTTCATAATTAGCCTTTTTATAGTATTATTATCGCATCTATTAGTATTTATCCTAGTCATATATATTAGTATTGCCCCAGCCATGTGCTAAGCACGATAGAATTGATCTCTTTTGTATCTGAGGACAGGGGTTCGAGTCCTGGTGTCGCAGGTTATTTGGTTTGGAACGGGGTCAGTGGCCTGACTCTGTAAGCTCAGCCAGATTCGACCAAGCTCTAAATGGGTACCTGGAGAAATGTTCGAAAGGTGTTCGAAAGCCAATGCACTTCCTGGCTGAAGGGCCATGAAAAGGAGACCAGCGCCGTCGGTGGGGAT
>CM051256.1:28778442-28968442 GCA_027921565.1 Artemia sinica | reverse complement strand
AAATTTTCTCAATGCGCCATACCCACACGGATGAATATACAACAATTTTTTTTTATATACAAATAGTAGGGAGGGCATAATGACTACAGAACGAACACCGTGCTGCCATCTACAATTGAGTCTAACGCCGACGGGACATAATTTATTCAAGGATTATTGATCGAGTCTAATGGGGTCAAGGTCGATTGATTTGTTGTTGTTCGTCTAGGTGTAATGACTCCTGGACGAAGTTTGCGCATGCGCACTGAATACTAACGGTACAGTGTTATTGAATACTGACCCTACATAATTTATTCAAGGATGTATTGATCTAGGACTCGAGGGGAAAGTGGATTTCCGAGAAATTAATTGCGTAACCGAGGGGGAAGTGGATTTCCGAGAAATTGATTGCGTAACTGAGGGGAAGTGGATTTCCGAGAACTTGATTTACATAATCGGCGGGGAATGATTTATTGATCTAGGGCAAGAGAGGGAAGTGAATTTCCGAGAAATTGATTTACATAATCGGTGAGTAGAATGTATTGATGCGATAACGGGAACAGGATAACGTGTCTTCTTCTAAACCAATCAGGGAGTCGGTTACATAAGGTTTCCCATTACATCACAATTCGCCCTTGAGATTTTGTATATAACGGACATGCGTTGTGATTAAACTTTCATAAAGTTCTAAGACACCATGGATAAAGCATTGAACATTGACTTGGAAGCTTCATCTACAATGATTAACAATGTGAGTTCTGTTTAGTAAATTTTCATACTTTATTTCCAAATAAAATTAAAAATAGTCCCACTCCAGTAAATTCAAGGTATACCCCCCCCCCCACAATACAAACTCCACTATGTGTTGTTTATACTCGCTAGAAAGCGTAAAATACACTCTTTTTTACTATGTAAACCTCCCCCCTCCTCCCTCTGTTTACGACTTTAATTCTTCCAATTGGAAATAACTATGTTTTTTGTTAAATTCAGTATCTTACCTAAAAGTAACTGTCAACTTTCTGTCAATCCCTTAATCTACTGACCCTCTTATGACTTAAGCATTTCTGCAAAGATTTAAAACCTTAATTATTGATATCTGTCATGTACATCCTGCTTTGCAAAATCCTTACGATAGCAGCTTAGCCAAAAGGTTTCTCTGAAAAGATAATTTTCCAGTCAAATTAAAAACATCGATTTGGTGAGTTCTATTTAGTAAATTTTCCTAGGTTATTTCCAAATAAAATCATTTTACATAGCCCCCACAATATATTAAAATTCAGGTAACCCCCCCCCCCACAATACAAACTCCACTATGTGTTGTTTATACTCGCTAGAAAGCGTAAAATACGCTCTTTTTTACCGTGTAAACCCCATCCTCCCTTCTCCCCTGTTTACGACTTTAATTCATTCATTAGGAATAATTCTTTTACTCAAAAAATGTCATTTTCGCATCATGCATTTAAAATCATCAAAATAGAATGTGCTCTCCTTACGGTCAAGACAAAACCGTGTGTGATTAAGGCTTTAATCCTCCTATAAGAGGGGAGCTTCATAGACAACCTTCGCGTGGAAAAATATTGATATTAATTAAGCTTGTGTGGTTTCAAAGCTTTGCGTAATTCTATGTTGTATGAAAGAACAGAGAACAAATTGTCTGCAAATTAATATAGATATTTAGGACATTGGAAATTATGTAAAAGGAAGAGTGAAACGAGTTATTTCCAAATTAATGCCTAACAAATATTTTTTAGGACATTATGTAAAAGGGGGGAAGGGGCAATGCCTCAATTCTAACACCTTCGTTGTAAGGTGAAGACAATCTGTTTCTTCGCGTGAAAAGTAAGAGGGGCTGGTTTAAGAAAAAGATACATAGCTTTATTATGCATAAATTGAATAGCATTTTTAACCTATGATCGCAAATTTTAGGCCTATAAGCTGTGTGTTAACAATCTTTTTATCTTATTTAAAGCCTATAGACTGGAATATTTAAAAAAATTTCTAAATGGTAAAAATAGAAACATTGATTTCTATCCTAAGGCTATAGACTACATATTTTCAAGGTTTATTTTTCATAAGTTGTGCAATAAAAACGTATGATTTCCAAGCCTAGTATATTTCTCGTAAAATTTTACTTTTTGCTTTGCTGAAAAGGGGGAGGGGGCTTCTTTGCGATAAATGCTTTCTAGACAAAATTATGGTTAGGGGGCGGGAGGGGGGGTACTAATTTTTCTTCTGTAAAAAAAGGGAATCATTTTTACCATACTACATTTTTTCTTCTTTTTTAGGACAATTATGAATAATGTGTGCCCCCTCCATCGAAAAGAGCAAGAGAGGGTGAGGCAGCCCCTATGCAGTCTGGTCAAAAACCGAAAAGACAATGGGCCACAAGGATGGAGGAACCCGCTGTACAAGCCAGCGACATCGATATCACATCTATGCAAGCGCCTATTCATCGAGCCTCAATGCTGCCTTGTCAAGTTACAGCCTCGGCTGCACGAGCCCGGTATATCGCTGGCCCGGCTGCGAAAGATCGTGAGGTTGCCCTCCAGCATGCATTGCCAGGGCCTTCAGGCACACAAGTGCAGCCAGAATATAAAAATTTTAGCATTTTTACCTCTACTTTCTACCAGGCTATAGAAATATCTAAACAAACCTATTTTTCAACCTAATACAAGCTTGTCGAAGACATTAAAATGTTATTTTCGCTATAATCCCCCCACACCCCTTGTTTTAAATTTCACTGCCTCCTCCCCACAGAGTTACCTAGATATAATGTTATTTTTTTGCTTGTCAAAGAAACCGCTCCTTTTTAATCTTTCTTATTTTCTCTGCCTACTGCAGGCATCTTCGCTATTTTTCAACCACATAATAATATTTTTCGCTAATTTCTAGTTTACTGTTAGAGAGTCCTTTATCTCACCATTTGAAACTAATAATGCTATTTTTTGCTAGAATATTATAGTTTTCCCCCGAGTTCTAAGGGACATAGAAGTAAGGCTTTCATTTCATTACAGTAAAAGTATGTCAGAGATATTAAAAGACATTATTCCCCCTTTTAAATCAGGTCAATTATTGTATACATTCAGCCAGCTGAATTCTCATAGCAAAGCCAAAAAAGGCACTATATCTCGGACATAATTTCCCCATAGTAAATAGCAAAATCTTTGCGATATAAACTGTATTATGTAAAAAAAAATTCTATCGGAAAGAGTTGTATATGGCCTGAAGGAGTTAGGCTATCAAGTAAAGACCCCAGTTTTTTTTAATGCAGATATATAGTATTAATATGAAATTTTTTTTTGATGGGTTGTTTGAACAAAATCAAAACCTTCTATGTTATCTTTTAGATTGTATTAAGTTGGAACTTTCAGAATATATATAGAGTAGGGAACCAAATGCTACTTAGCGCATTTTAAATAATAATCCAATTTTAAAAATAGGGATGATTTAGACACTTTGAAAATAAACTGTTTTCTTTTATAGGTTACATTGGTTCCATATTCACCATCTCCCCCCTGCTCGCCAGTTGGAGAAAGAGAAGACGCGCCTGTGGAGTTCATTTGCAACAATTCACCATGGGATGGTATCATTAACGAAATTCCAGATAATATTGACAATCTTTTATCTGATTTTTTAAATGTTGATTATAGCGCAGTTGAGCAGGGGGACTTACCTTTGCTAAGTTCAAACACCTTGCAGCTTTTAGAGGATTTTACCCGGGAATTAACAGGGAACCCTCCCCCCACTGATTACATTTACCCACTTAAAACAACTGAAGTGGCTTCCCATGGCTCTACTATTGAACAATGCGGGGAGGGGGTGGTGATAATATACAAGAGGGGGAGGGGGGAATATACAAATTAACATCATTTCCTGACTTTCAGCTCTCAAACACAATTTTAAATACAATAGTTGTCTACACTGCAACTTTTGGCGACCCTTTTAATTCGCTTTTGGAGGGGGGGGGGGGTAATTTTTTGTTTGACCCTGTAGAAATTGTTCATGAATATGTAGACAGAATTCGTGCACTGCTAGAAAGCCAGATTCAGTTGTGGGTGGTAGGGATTCAATTAAGCTTTCTATTGTTTTAAAGGTGTTTTATTTAAATGAGGGAAAAAGTGAGGTTTATCATCATTATGTACACACCGAGATGCGAGTGGTCTATCCCTATTTAGAAAATTTTGAGGGTGTTTTTTTCAGATTGGATAGGCCACATTATTACCCATCTCGAGAATTATAACGAAAATAGAAGTGGGTCTGTAGTTTAATTTGTTGAAAATTTAAGCGTTAATATCTGTAAATTTAAAACAAAATTCATTTTAAGAGGGGGGCAGGTTCTGAGGGGTCAATAGTTTAAAAATATAATCACGATTTAGAAGGGTGTAAAGGCGTTCAACGAATCTGTTTTGAAACAGGTCAAAAATGTTTCAAGTACGCTTTCCTCATATCAGCATTCG
This sequence comes from Artemia sinica, assembly GCA_027921565.1. Classification (NCBI taxonomy): domain Eukaryota; kingdom Metazoa; phylum Arthropoda; class Branchiopoda; order Anostraca; family Artemiidae; genus Artemia; species Artemia sinica. The sequence goes on along the minus strand of CM051256.1, from coordinate 28,964,006 downwards.
AGCCTCTAGCACGTGACGCTTAAAAGACGAATTTAGATCACTGGACTGTGCATGGGAAGGTGGGGTACGATTTTCCCCCAGTAGATTTCACTTGTTTAGTGGGGAAATACCCAGTAACGCTCAGGTCTATTTATATTTTTGAAAGGGCCAATGTCCATTTAAATATCGGCGTTACTGTGGTTCAATATGAAACTGAATTTGAAGATGGGGTTCGTTCTAAAAAGAAGGGGGTGGTGTTCCCAGTAAGAGGCCCGTCGATTGAATTGGTGAAGCACTGGGTTTGGTTGTTGTACACACCACCTAGTGAACCCAATGCAATTGGCCATTTTAATCCTATTGCAGACACCAGTAGAGTTCTGGGAGGGGTAAGAAAATGGGGGTATGTTTCTACTGTCCAACATGCCTGTCTCGATTCCGTAGCGATTTATAACTACGGGATCATATGAAGCATTGTAGACTGCATGGGTACCAGTCAGTGGAAACGGTTTCAGGGGATAGGGCTATTTTACGTTTTAAAAATTTTCAAAACACCTTCCTCCAGAGCAATAAAATCTCTTTGGATTGTGAAGCGAAGCTAGTGGAAGTAAACGATCCTCGATTTACGAATCGAATCAAAGAACATCAAGCTATTGCAGTCTCCTACGCTCACGCGCAAAGAGACAGTTCTAACACTATGCAGTTGTTAGAAATAGTTGAAAAGTTGGATTAGGGTGAGTGCATGGTCAAGGGACTGGCTAAATTAATTGGCACCGCTAATGGTGCTATTTCTCGTTTGAGAAATACCCATTACCCTATGTTGTTGTCTGCAGAGGATCGTCTCGCGATTAAAAATAAAAAAATATGCTGGGTTTATAAGGGGGAGTTTGAAGAGGGGGATAAGGGGAAAGGGAAAAGAGGGGGGAAGGGGAAAGTCAGAGACCACAATCACTTGTGGCAGGAAATATCCTCTGGGGGTAGTAATTTTAGAGCGGTAGCACATCAATCATGCAATATAAACGTTAGCCAGCAGTTTTTTATTCCAGTTTTTATTCATAATTCAAATTATGATTTAAAATTTATTTTACCGGCACTGGCACGTATGCACAGGGAGGGAGGGGGAGTAGATAGTTCATGGATAAATAATTCAGTTACCTATAACATCATTCCCAAATCAGCAGAGAAGCCAGTGCTTCTCGAGTTGAAATGGCAGGTAGTAAATAATGGGCATACGTGCTGGAATAAAATCAGGTTTTTAGATTCATTTAGTTTTTTCCCAAGGCATTGAGTCAATTGATTCAAGTGCAGAAAAGTGACAATTTTGGTAGTTTTCCTTTGCTTAAACAGCACTTTCCAGACAGTGAAATGTATGACCTATTGACCTGTAAAGGTGTATATGCATACGACTATTACTGTTCTGGCGCTCGCTTAAGCGAGGTGAAAGTACCTCGAATTGAAGCTTTCTATAATTCACTTACCAACAGTGAATGCACAGCCGAGGAATATGAATTTGCCAAGAAGGTGTGGACTAAGGGGAATTGTAAAAATGGGTGGGAATATTGTAGACTGAACTTGGCCAGTGACGTTTTAACTCTCTTAGATATTGTCTGCAAGAACACAGACCAAATCTATTCAGATTTTGGACTAGATATAGGATATTATTTTTCCACACCACATTTGGTGATGGATTTGATTTTAAAAATTAGTAGGGAGGAAATAGGTTAAGTACCTGATGTAGATCAACACCTTTTTGTAGAAAGATCAATGAGGGGTGGGTATGTTTTTCATGGGATTCGCGTTTTGACAACCGATCCAAGCGGACAAAACAGCACCGGTGTAAAGTCAAATGCAGTGTTCTTGGACATGAACTCATTGTACCCCTCGGCAATGTCTCACTACTCTTTGCCGTGTGGGAACTATAAATGGCTTGAGAATCCTTGTGAGTTCCCCGACATTAACACTGTTGAGGACAATGGGCCACAAGGATGGTTCTTTGAAATTGATGGTCACATTCCATTGGCGCTTCATGATTCAGTCTGAGATTTTGTTTTTCCCTGTATTAATCGAACAGTGACCAGGGACTCACTGATTCCCTACAATCGATCATTGGTTGAGGATATGGGGATGCACTGGACCCCCTCTAAGCAAAAACTGATTGCAGCTCTGGACCCTAAAGAGAATATCGTTGTTCATCATGTGCTTTTGCACTGGATGGTGAAATACATAAGGGTCCAAAATACATAGGGTCCTGCATTTCAGTCAAAAACCCTACTTAAAGACGTTTATCGACACTTTTGTTGATAAATGCTCTCGGGCAAACACCAAAGTAGAAAAGGAAATGTACAAACTCATTCTAAATTCAGCGTTTGGCAAAATGTGTGAAAGCGTACGGAACAGATCTCTTTGCGACGTCGTGACTGACCCTCAAGAGTGTGCACGAATTATTGCTAACCCCAATTTTACATCATTTACGAGCATAGAGGCGAGCATGGTTCTTCTACACAGGAAAAAGAGAAATGTGGTACTGAACAAGAATATAGCAGGAGGTATTTCAGTACTTGAAATTTCCAAAAAGCTCATGTTGTCGTTTTTTTACAATGTGTGCAAGGTGCAATGGCCAAGGGAGGGGGAGGTTTAAGTTTACTATGGGGATACAGAATCTCTACTGTTAAAAGTAAAAACCGGGGATTTATTGGGGGATTTTGAAAATGGGGAGCACATCAGCTCGCGGATGGATTTCACCAACTGGAATCCGTCCCTCTACCCCGAGTTGGTTAAACGTCAGGCCCCCAATCAACAACTAATGTTAAAATCAGAGACGGGGAGTGATTTGATATCCAAGGGGGTATTCCCGGATCCTAAAGTATATTGCGTGGAAACTCATAACAGGGATGTAAAGTAGGCGTGTAAAGGGGTGCCTACACATTTATTAAAGAACAATTTCAACATGAGTGTGTACAGAGACTGTGTAGAGAGTAGCCTAGTGCCGAGAGCACAAGTGCTTGCAATTCGCTCTCTACAGTACAGAAATTATACTGTAAGAGTGGAAAAGAATGCAATTTCATGTATATCCGACAAAGTCTTTGTGCTCGAGAATGGTGTAAGTGTACTACCCCATGGCCACTACGGTATTTCAGGCCGGGTTGAATGCATAGACTATCGCAATCAACTTGGTCTGGATAAATTAACCTGAATGCTCTAACCTAACCCATCCAAACCTAAACCTTTCATAAATTAACTAACCCAACCTAACCCAACCTGTAGCAGCAGTGACGACGACTATTGTATACATTTTATCCCCCGGAGGTGGGGGGTCCCGCCCGCGGCCGGCTTTCGCCCCGCGGCTCCGGGGGGGGGGGGGGGGGGGGGGTCCCGCCCGTGGCCAGCTTTCGGCCCCGCGGCTCCCCGGAGGGTGGAGGGAATTAAATTCATAATGTTCAACTTTGCTATTTTAAGTTAATGTTCGTGTTTTTTCAAGTGCTATTGTGCAAAAAGTGCTAATGTACAAAAAAGTGATGTTGTACAAATAGTGTGTTCTTGCTGAACAAAAAGTGTTTTTTTTTATGACAATAAGTGTTGTACATATAGTGTCGTTGTTCTTGTTGAACAGAAGTGTTTTTATGACAATAAATGTTGTTGTTGTACATATAGTGTCATTCTTGTTGAACAGAAGTGTTTTTGATAATAAATATTGTTCTTCATGTTTGAACAGAAGTGTTTTTTTTATAATAAATGTTGTTCATGTTTGAACAAGTGTTTTTTTATGTTGTTCTTGTTGAACAAGTTTTTTTATTTCGAATAAATGAATGAAATATTGTTTTTGCTGTTCTTGTACTAGATAGATCTATGGGAAAATTATTACTACTTATTCATTGGACAAGTATGGTTTACGGTTAGTTGTAGTCCGACTGTTGTCAACAGCAGCATCAAGTATCAATTTAAAACACCATTCAGATCGTTTCTGTGTGGTCCATCAATGTCGGGGAAAACGATACTTTTAGCTAAAATAATTCAAAATTGTAATAAAATGTTTTTGGAAAAACCAAACAAAATTTATAATTGCTATAGTGTTTGGCAGGAGTCCTATGATCAAATAAAAGCCATTGCCACACTCATACCAATACAATTCATACGGGGACTTGATGTTTTCAATAGTATTGAACCAAACTCGTGGTTGATTATTGATGATTTGGCTGAATCAATTGAGCAGTTCTCACAGGAAATGCTACTGCTGTTCACTGTTCGCTCTCATCATGAACAGATTTCCATAATCCTAGTTCTTCACAACCTCTTTCATCAGAGCGAATGTATGAGAACCCTTGCTTTGAATTGCACCATCTATATTATCTACCGAGTTGTTCGTGATTTTAGTTCGCTAATAACTCTCAATAAGCAAATATATCCAGGTGCCCCTAAATTTCTGCTGTCAGCGTACACTCAGGTGACAAATAAGCCCTACGGGTACATTTTGCTAGATCTTAATCAGAGCACACCCGAGGATCTACGTGTAGTCACCGACATTTTCGGCAAAGAAATTACTGTATATCTTCCAGTGAACAGTAGAAAATTCTATTAGTTGCCATTATGACACTGAAGAAACTACACGAACAACGGCATTTATTTTCCGTTTTAGGCTCTTCAAAACCTCCACTCAGGAAGGCCATACTCAAACATGGTGTTGATAATGATTTCATATAATCTAATATCTGAACTTTGTTTAAATTTAACTGAGGGCAATGTACACTTACCAGAAGGTGTTAGACAACAGACAAAGCAACATCGTTCCACTGTACGCGCCTTGGCTTGCAAAAACAAGGGAAAAATTTTTAAAAGAAAACGTCTCCTTCAAGCGGGCGGTAGCTTTTTTACACTTTTACTGCCAATAATTGCAGGACTTGTAAACAGTTTTCTCTAGAGAATGGCTAAACCCTATAAATTGACGCCATTTGAACTTGTCCTCTCGCCCGTCGAACATTTTGAAGACAATCTAAGAAAATTCATTAATGATGAGAATATTGCCGATGATAAAAAACTGCTTTTACTTCAAGATGCATTGCGACGTGTGGAAAAACATAGACCATATCGTGAGAGACCCGCTGTTATCACAGATCCCTCTAAACGGGAATCATCTCCTCAAGATTCTGTGCAATCAAAGGAGAATTAATTGAATTCCATAGTGTCAACAGTTGGAAACCTATTGCTAGTGACCTATCGAGAACAGAGTGAAAGAGTATTATCATATCTCATGTTGGAAACTGCTAGTGATCAAGTTCAAGTCGACAGCGCAGGGAAACGAATTATAATTCAGGGGAAAAATTATAATCTAGTTGATTTAATTTGTGATATGGTGACGAATCGTAAAGGACTTTTATCATTTGACAATAATCTATGCGCCTTTCTAAATGCATCAAACTTTCCCAAAAGTCTTATTGGCAATAAGCAAATTCTAAAGAAACTAAGAGAATATAATCCTCCAACAACGCCAACACCACCTCCATTTAAAAAAGAAGAAGATTCAATGTTGGAAAATACTAGCAGCAGCAGCAGCACACCACTGATAGCTAGTCAAAAGCGAAGACGGAGTGATTCACCCTCCAGTGTGCAAAAGGGGAGTGGACATTGCACTTCGTGTTTGCGTTCAAAACGGTTGAAGTTCTGAAACATGTCTATGAAAATATTGGTAAAGCGGGAAGTCTAAGTTTACCCAAAACGCTTTCTAAAGTTGTCTCTGGCAACACATTAAAAAAGCAAAAGAGTATCTACAGAATGAACCGAGTTACACACTCCATCGGAATCGCAGGCTTCGTGGCAAACAATATCGACAAACTAAAGCCTTTTTCCCTCTGCATATAATGCAAACTGATCTTTTAACTCTAGACGCGATTCAACGGCACCACAATGCACCCTACAAATATATTCTAGTGGCAATCAGTGTCTTTAGTCGCTATGCCTATGCCATTCCATTGCAATCAAAGAGAGGTGTTGAAGTTGCTCGTGCCTTAGAAAGTATTCTTGAACAGGATTCATATAGAAAAATTCAATCGGATCGCTGTAGCGAATTTGTTAATTCTCATGTGCAAAAGGTTCTATTGAAATATAATACAACACTTTATCATAGTCACAGCCCGATAAAAGCTGCATTGGCTGAACGATTGATAAGAACGATTCGTCTATTAATTTCAAGATATTGTACACTGAAAAATACACCTGCTTTTATTCATGATTTAGATAAAATCATTCAAATATATAACAAACGACCTCATCGATCTCTGTCCAACTCAAGCCCTCGGGAAGTATATTGCAGTGAAAATACATTTGATGCTTTTCTAAAGCAATATTCCAATGGTGGTAATGAGAAGAAGAAGAAAAAGAAGAAGAAATTCAAAGTGGTGATACTGTTCGAATTAATAGAACCACCAATGTTTTTGAAAAGGGGAATTATTTATGGAGCACTGAACTTTTTAAAGTTTTTCCAAAATCCTAGACACCGAACCCACGACATATCGACTGCGAGACACCAAAGATGATGAGATTCTCGGCGGTTTATATGAATATGAAATGCAAAAAGTTAGAAACACTAGTGAAATTTACCAAATTGAAAAGATATTAAAGAGTCGTACTCGTAGGGGCAAGAGACAGTTGCTTGTTCGCTGGCTAGGATACAACTCTGATTTTGATTCTTGGGTCAGTGCTGAAGATATTAACAATGCCCAATGATTTCTATGTGACTTTCATGTCTAATGTTTCTGATCCTCTTTACAATGATTTGAATAGAACAGGTGATTTTTGGACGAAACTCTCCCCCACCATCAAATTCGACAATGGAAAGTATGAAGTGGCTCTTGTCGACTGTATTCTCAAAATACATATGACATCCTGAGAAAAGATCGTAAATATGAGATAAAAGTCATACCATTCGATTGGTCACTCTTTTCAGAGTATGAATGGGTTGAAACACTTAAATCTAGTGAATATCCTCATGTCACATTGAAATATAAAGAATATGGTAATATGATGGAATTGTTTGCGAAAATCAATAGAAAAGTCTCATATCGTAGGAATGGTTCATTCCATTTTAATTATTCAATGGAATACGATAGGATTTACATTACCTCACCTGTCGACACTGAAATGACTCGCTCTTTACGCTAAAGTTTTTTATTGTTTAAAAAAAATAGAGTTGTAAGAAAGTCAAACTTTTGCGTAAAGAGCGAGGCGTTGAGGAGGGGGCAGCCCCTTCCATATACGGAATAATTTCTGTTCGTTTTAAGTTTTAACGTCGTTCCTTATTTTCAGTTAAAAAAAAACTTGTTTTTTATTTAATTTTTGAACGTTTTTGAATTAATGCACGTTTTGATTTTGGCTCACCGTACATGAATAATTAAAACAAAATGTGTATATTAATTTTACTTTTATTTGGTTAAATGGCTTTCTCGAAACTTGTTTAATTTTATTTACGAACGTTTTTATTAGTAATAAATATACGCAACTTACCAATTAAATTACGTAACGACCTTCTATATTCATATATTTTTAATACGTATATTAGGGGGTTTCTCCCCCTGTTCAATACCTTGCTCTATAAGCTAAAGTTCGAATTTTGTTCCAATTCTTTAAAAATGACCCCTTAATCACAAAGGCCTTTAATTAGAATAAATAGCTCTTATGAAAGTACTAAAGAATCTTTGGCTTAAAGAGCAAGGTATTGACTAGGGGGTGAACCCAATCATATACGTAATATTTTCTGTTCGTTTTGAGCTTTGATGTTGCTCCTTACTTTCAGTTGAAAAGCTTATTTTTTTAATATTTAATTTCTGATTTTTTTTTTAAATAATGCTGGGAAATCCGGCATCCCCTTCTTAGCAATGTCTTTTCCCCGATGAAAAATTCCTTCATGGAAAGATCCTCCCACATAACCCCCACCCACCCACCCCCCACTACCAGCAAAATCCCCCCTGAAAATGTCTGTATACTTCCCAATAACCAATACTATATGTTAACATTGGGTAAAGTTCATAACTTTCATCCCCCCCCGGGGGGATTTCGGGGGATTAAGTCATCCTAAAAGACATAGTTATCATATTTTCGACCATGCTGAACAAAATGGCTATCTTCAAAATTTTGATCGGATGACTTTGGGAAAAAAATGAGCGTGGGAGGGGGCCTAGTTGCCCTCCATTTTTTGGTCTCTTAAAAAGGGCACTAGAACTTTTAATTTCCATTCCAATGAGCCCTCCCACGATCTTCTAATAGACCACTGGGTCGATACGATCACCCCTGGGGAAAAAAACAACAAAAAAATAAATAAACATGCATCTGTGATCTTTCTTCTGGCAAAAAATACAAAATTCCACATTGGGTTCTCTGATACGCTGAATATGATGGTGTGATTTTCATTAAGGTTCAATAGCTCTTTGGGGGTCTTTCCCCGTTTTTTCGAAAATCAGTCAAATTTTCTCAGGCACGTAACTTTTGAAGGGTAGGACTAAAATTGATGAAACTTATATATTTCAAATCAGCATTAAAATCTGATTCTTTTGTTGTATCTACTGGTATCTAAATTACGTTTTCTAGAGTTTCGGTTACCATTGAGCCGGGTCGCTCCTTACTTACAGTTCGTTACCACGAACTGTTTGATATTTTAGTTCACCCTGTCATCAAAATGCTTCAATATTTAAAGCTAATCCAAGCGCACCCTTTTTTTTAGGCTTTATGTACCCCTCCCACACGCAAACAAAAAAGAAGATTCACAGAACTCTGCCCTCATTAAACTGTATAACTTTTAGTTTTATAGGGTAAATGAGTATATTATTTTTGGACTGGGTACTTATTTATTGAAGAATCTTCCACTGGACCCGGGAAACTAGGAGACTGAAACTGAAAAGCTTTCAGTAGTTCTAAGCCAAATGGCTATCTTTATGTATTTTCTCAACATTATTTTGGCCTTATTCTGGCCTAAATTGTTATTTTGTGGCAAAATAGCATTTTTCTTTGACGTGATCTCTTTTGCTGGTTAAAAAGAGCACAAGAACTTCATATTTCCGCTCGGTGTTCTCTAGCGATAATCTGTATTTACTGGTTCGATGATAATCCTTGAGAAAAAAAAATTAAATAGGCATCCGTGGCCACCCTTTTAGTGGAGAATCAGAATTTTGATGTTATATAGATAGCAGTTTAGCCCTCTGTTCTAGTGTCCTCAGAGGCGTTGAATTTCATTGTGTAATTATGAAATTATTTAAGTTCTCTTCTACTAATAACCGCTGATGGGTGAATCTAAAATTAATGAATTCAGGGTACTAAGATTCACAGTCATGGAAAAAACTTCGTTGTTGCATTTAGTCATGACTTAACTCGTTTTTGCGCAAAATCAGAACTCACATTTGTTTTTGCCTCCCGCTAGTTTTTACACTGAGTCAGGATTTTTTTTTTTTTTTTTTTTTTTTTTTTTTTTTTTTTTTTTTTTTTTTTTTTTTTGTCGAGTGAGTCTATAGCTTGGACTTAGCAAAAGAACAAGAAGTGGTATGAAGGTTGTAAAAATTTAATTATCATTTTAATTGTAAAATTTTGAATTCAAAACTGCCCACTTACATATAGCTTTTGGTTTAATTTTGTGATTTTTCTTTCAGTCTGGTGCTGGTATTTTCTTCCTAAATGACAACATTAGCATGTTATGTTTTTCTCCAGTTTAAGATGTCTGGTAAGTCCATCGCTTGATATTATCAAATTAAAAAAAAAGTTTTTAAACTGAAAATAAAGAGTGACATTAAAACTTAAAACGAACAGAAATATTTCCGTATATGAAAGGGACTATCCCCTCCTCAACGCCTCGTTCTTTACGCTAAAGTTTGACTCTTTGTCACAACTCTACTTTTTGTCTACTCTTTGTCTCTTTGACTCTGATTCCTTGACTCTTTGTCTACAACTCTACCATGATAAAGTGCCGAGTAGCACCTAAAAAGTGCACTTTCGGTGCCATTTCTGGCATAGAAAGGCTTCAAAGAATAAAAAGCTACCACCTACCACCATAGTCGCATGGTTGAAACCCCTGCTCTTGTATATTCAACCTCCCAGCCCTCCTAATATTTTTCATGAGTTTCCAGCTGAATTGTTTTTTCAATGAAAGTAAGGAGCGACTGACTTTCTAGCCTTTAGTGAGCCAACTTCACTAGTTCGTTGTCTAGAACAAATGCATACACCAGTTTTCATGTGAATTCTACTTTCAGGTTGTTTTGCAGTCACATTCCTGCTTATAGAAATAAATTTACAAGGTCATTTAATGTCGCTCCTTACTTTCATTTAAAAAAATGTTTTTTTTTATTTAATTTCTTACGTTTTTCAACTAATGTAGGTTCGAATTTGGCTCACTGTACGTGAAAAATAAAGCAAAATTCGCATATTAATTTTGGCAGATTTATTCCGTGTATGAAGGGTTGCCTCCTCCTAAATACCTTGCTCTTTACGCTAAAGCTGTTAGTACTTTTAAAAAAGTTTCATATTCTTATTAAACGGCCCAGATGTTTCAGTAGACGCTCTTAAAAATTGGGACAAACAGTCAAACTTTAGCGTAAAGAGCAATGTATTGAGGAGGGGCAACCCTTCATATATAGAATAATTTCTGTTTGTTTTTCAAATAATACCGGTAAATCTGGCTCACCCTTTATGAAATATGCCCCTCCCCCTCACAGAAAACTCAGTGGGATTTTCATCCAACGTAAAATGCACCCCCTCCCGTCAATTTTCCTCGAGACAGTGACATCCTCGCTGAGAATCCTCCCTCCCTGTAAAATTGCTTGCGGACGATTCAGCCTGAAAACTTCTCCTTAGCATTCTTTCATTTGGATGAGACTTTAATTTCTAATCGGTTTCTTGATCACTCCAGAAATGCAAAACACGCGGGAAAAGCCCATGGATAATTCCCCGTAACATCTCCACATGAAAAATTTGACAAAGACAATGTAAGAAAATCAAAAAGAATTTCGTATAGTAATTCTGTCACATCCCCCAGTGTAACATTCCCCCTGGAATATTCAGCCCCCCCCTCCAAAAAAAAAATGTCCCTCCCCAAAGAAGATTCTCCCTATAGAAATCTACCCCAAGAACACACCCCCCCCCCCCCCCCCCCAAAAAAAAAATATGTCTGTATACTTCTTAATAACAAATACTATATGTAAACAATGGGTTAATTTCATAATTTACAGGCCTATCCCCAAGTACTGTGGGGGGAGGGGTCATTTTACACCTAAAGACATAATTATTATACTATACTGAACAAAATGGCTGTCTCAAAATTTTAATATCAAATAATTATGGGGAAAAAATTGGCGTGGGAGGGGGCCCAGTTGCCCTCCAATCTTTTTGGTCTCTTAAAAAGGGCACTAAAACTTTTGTTTTCCGTTAGAATGTACCCTCTCCCGATCTTCTAGGACTATTATTTTGATACAATCACCCCTAAAAACGAAACAATAGTAAAAAAAAGAGAAAAACGAGGATTATACAAGCCAGTGAAAAATATGGAATAAAATGCAAATATTTCGGTCAAGACCTCCGCTTGACCGTCCTCAGTACAAGATAATAACATTAAAATTACTAATAACAATCCAAGGATACTATAAAAAAATTTCAAACCTTAAAACAAAGCACAACTAAAATTTGAAGACCCTCTCCATGTAATGGTGAAAGGGTAACTGAATGAAAAATACAGTACTGAATGGGAATTCAATTTTTTTAATTTATACAGAGCATTTTTAAAAGATAAACGCTTTCCAGGTAAAACATCCTCACAAATTTGGTTAGGTTGCAAAATGTGATTTTTTTTTAAATGTAAGTAAAAACGATCAGAATTAATTAGTTCATTATAAATGGGGCTTAAATAGGTTTCTCCCGTGTCTCTATTAAGAGCAACCTTTCGGTGAATGTACTTTTTTATCTCAACTGCCTCCCTGAAAACTTGGATGAGACCTTTAACAGGGGCAATAATGGAGGTGTTGTCGAATAAAACGAAATGGTGCGGGTTGTCATACACATGCTGAGCCAAGGCGGAATCAAAAGTCTCAGGCCTTTGGCATAGCTCCATAGCTTTATCGATTGAGGACCTGTGTTCCAACAATCTCTCCCCCAATTGCTGATGGGTTCTTCCAACATAGAAACAGCCGCAAGAACATGGAACCCTATAAACACCACTGCCCAAAATAGGGCTCGTTTTATCTTTACCGCTGTTAAAATAGTTCTGGATTTTATTAGAATTTTTGAAGGTGACATTTAAGTTATGTTTTTTAAGAATTCTTTGCAATTTGTCACCTAATTTGGGAAAATAGGGCAAAACAGTAAAAACTTTCTTATCACCCGCTAAAGGGATGATATCCGTTGGAGGTTGTGGAGATGACGAATCTTTTTCTGCCTTTTTTTGTCTTTTTTCTATGATGGATTCCAGTAACTTGATGGGATATCCATTGCAAAACAAAATGTCCTTCAGATAATTTAATTCTGGGATTATATGAGCCTTTGAACAAATTCTTGTGACACGATCAACTAAAGATATAACTACTCCTCTTTTTACACAAGGAGGGTGGTTGGAAGAGAAATGCAAATACCTATCATTATGTGTAGGTTTTGTATAAATCGAATATTCAAGGCTGAGAGATTTGTTGAAGATTAAGACGTCTAAAAAAGGCAATTTATGATTATCTTCCAGTTCCAAGGTGAACTGAAGGTTGGAATCGAAACTGTTAAGATGAAGTAAAAAAGCGTTAAGTTCTATCTCTCCGTGATTCCAGACAGAGATAACATCATCGACAAACCGGCCCCAGAACCGGTGTTTCAGAGGAAAAGTATTCAAAGCGGAGGTTTCAATAAATTCCATGTAAAAAATGGCCAAAAAAGGTGAAAGGCTCATACCCATTTGGAGGCCATTTGTTTGGGTGAAAAATTGATTGTTGTACCGAAAATATAAGGAATATCTATTGCAAAGGCGAACAAGTCGCATAATGGTTTCAATATCTAATGTTTTGTAATCCATCCGGTCAATATTATCTTCTAGTTTCTTTTGAAGAGCATATATAATCCTCGTTTTTCTCTTTTTTTTACTATTGTTTCGTTTTATCATGATTAGCCAGTAAGGCCCCAGAAATTATTTAAAATCACCCCTGGAAAAAAATAGGTTAAACAGGCATCCGTGATCTGTCTCCTAGCAAAAATAGCAAAATTCCCCATTTTTGCAGATAGAATTTTGAAACTTCCACAGTAGAGTTCTCTGGTACGCTGAATGTGATGGTGTGATTTTCATTAAGATTCTTTTAATTTTAGGAGGTGTTCCTCCATATTTCAAAAATCAGGTAAATTTTCTCAGTCTCGTAACTTTTGATGTGTGACACAAAACTTGATGAGTTTTATATATTTGGAATCAGCGTAATAAGCTGATTCTTTTGATGTATCTATTGATATTAAAATTCTGTTTTTTAGAGTTTCAGTTACTATTGATCCGAGTCGCTCCTTACTTACAGTTCGTTCCCATGAACTGTTTTATTTTATTTAATTGGCTTCTGCGATCCAATTCTGTGGATTTTAAGTATTGCTACTCGAATAATAATCAGACAAAGAAACGTGGGGAAGCAGGAGTGGGAAACCTGGGGAATAATCAGACCTCATAAATATCAGGGTTTTTATGAGTTGCACTGTAATTTGCATAATTTATTATGGTTGATTTTGCAAGTATCAAAGATCCCCCTTCCATTTCGATGAGAATTCTCGCTTCAATCTGATAAACATTTGGAAGTTTCTTTATTGTTTCCCCATCACTGATGAATCTTATAGTAGCCTAAGGAGGTGAACAATGGTCATCATCAATTACAACCCTTTTCAGTAAACTTGAGGTATTTTAATTCTGTTTGAAGTATTTTATTACCGCAATAATTTCAATGCTGGCACCACCAATTGAAATATTAAATTATGCGATTAAATTAATTAAAATTAATTACAAAATAATCAAGATTGATTTAAATACATTCTAAGACCACACTGGCTATACATGACAAATGAAACTCAGAAAGGAAGGAAAATAACAAAATGAAAAATAAAATAAAAAAGGTGAAAAAACGAGGATTTTATTGGCTGACAAAATCATCGTTTTTTCAGCTTTTCTTATTTTATTTTTCATTTTGTTATTTTCTTTCCTCTCTGAGTTTCATTTTTCAAGATTGGTTTATGAACGAAACTAATTAAATAATTATATAATTAATTATATATTAGTTGGAATAATTTATACAAAGATTTTGGTATCCGATAAAAGATATATCCTTGAGAAAAATAGCGTTTTTGTCAAATTTGTGTAATTTTTATTTTACCAGAGTAGTAGTTTAAACATTTCTGCTTGTAGAAAGAACTTTAATTCAACACAAAAAAATTTATTCGTTTTTCTGCGTTGTACCTTCCTTTCTTAAAATTTTAATTTAAAATATTGGTGGTAGTTCTAACTGAAAACACGGAATCAGATCGTTGTTTATCAACTGAATGTTTCACGATTTATTTCAACACGATATTGCAATAGCTCTGTTCTGCGGCATGCATGTTCTATTTCTTTCTGTTTTTGTTTATGTTTCTAAGGAAGTAAAAGGGCCAGGGGATATTGATTCCTCCTCTGCGACTGTTGGAATCATAACGCTCCAACCATGGTTTCGTTCTGGAAACATACTTTCTTTTCATTTTTAGAAAGCTCAGTTTGAATTTTGACCTTGTGGTAAATGGGCTTTTATTCGTTAAACATGGGTGATTTTTTTGCTGATCCATTTTTCAGGTAAATTGGAGAAAGAGCAAAAGCCAGCGCATCAATTGGGAAGGGTGCTAGATTTGGGATTCACATTTTTTTTTTCATTGAAAAATGCCATTATTAGGTATTTTAATTGAAAAAATTGATAAAGCAACAAAGTTGCGTCCTTCTAGATTTTGAAAATACATTCTCCCGCCCACTACATTCTTGTGAACTGAAGTCCCTAAAAAGAATTCTTTTGCTGATCCATTTTCCAGGTAAATTGGAAAAAGAGCAGAAGCCAGCACATCAATTGGGAAGAGTGCTAGATTTGGGATTCACATTTTTGTTTTTTTCCATTGAAAAATGTCGTTTTTAGGTATTTTAAATGAAAAAATCGACAAAGCAACGAAGTTGCACCCTCCTAGATTTTGAAAATATATTTTTCTCTCGCCCTCTACTTGTGAATTAAACTCCCTAAAAAGAATTTTTTTGCGATTCATTTTTCAGGTAAATTGGAAAAAGAGCAGCAGCAGGCACATCAATTGGGGAGGGTGCTAGATTAAGGGTTCACATTTTGGGTTTTTTCATTGAAAATGCCGTTTTTAGGTATTTTAAATGAAAAAATCGATAAAGCAACATAGTTGCGCCCTCCTAGATTTTGAATTTTTTTTTTTGCGATTCATTTTTCAGGTAAATTGGAAAAAGAGCAGCAGCAGACACATCAATTGGGGAGGGTGCTAGATTTAGGATTCACATTTTGGGGTTTTCATTGAAAAATGCCGTTTTTAGGTACTTTAAATGAAAAAATCGATAAAGCAACACTGTCACGCCCTCCTAGATTTTGAAAATACATTTTTCCCCCGCCCCTTACATTGTTGTGAATTGAAGTCCCTAAAAATAATTTTTCTTGCTGATCCATTTTTCAGGTAAATTGGAAAAAGAGCAGAAGCAGGCAGAACTGTTGGGGAGGGTGCTAGATTTAGGATTCACATTTTTGGTGTTTATCATTGAAAAATGCCGTTTTTAGGTATTCTAAATGAAAAAATTGTTAAAGCAACATAGCTGCGCCCTCCTAGATTTTGAAACTACATTTTTTCCTCGCCCCCTACATTCTTGTGAATTGAAGTCCCTAAAAAGAATTTTTTTTTTGCGATTCATTTTTCAGGTAAATTGGAAAAAGAGCAGCAGCAGACACATCAATTGGGGAGGGTGCTAGATTTAGGATTCACATTTTGGGGTTTCTCATTGAAAAATGCCGTTCTTAGGCATTTTAAATGAAAAAATCGATAAAGCAACACTGTCACGCCCTCCTAGATTTTGAAACTGCATTTGTTTTTCTCGCCCCCTACATTCTTGTGAATTGAAGGCCCTTAAAAGAAGGTAAGCTATTCCTAGAAAATGTTTTTTTCCGTGGCCGATCCCCACCCCTTCCTTTTTTTCCATTAAGTGTTTTGCTGTGTATTTGATGTCTCGTGTATGCGGGCTATGTTTTATTGTTAACGCCTATTTGTTTTTATTTATTAAAAACAAATTTTTTATTTATTAAAAACGTTATTTAATAATTCTCTTTCAATTTGTAGGCCGATCATTGTTTTTCTTTGTAATAAGGTGTTAACTTCAGGGCAATGGCCAATTGATTGGAAGAGGCCATTGTTTATACCACATTTTAAGAGAGGAAAACCGAAGGCGCATGAGAATTATAGTTAGATTGCGCTTGTCCCTGCTTTAAGTGATGTAATGGAGAAAATATTAGATACTAGGCTTTCTAATTGGTTAAATAAGAATAATATCGTACATGAGGAACAAGGAGATTTCAGGGCAGAGTGTGGGACGTCAGATACAGCATTTATTTTGAGGTTTTAATAGATAAATATGGAACGGGAAAACTTGTCTTTATGTGGGATTCCTGGACCTCCATAAGGCGTACGACAGTGTCGGCAGAGAGTTATGGAATGATGTCCTGTTTAAAATTGGCCTCCTCCAATTTATTTGTGATTGATAGTGAGTATGTATACTTGCGTGAGTGGAATCGTACTAGGCGGTAATAGGGTTTCTAGGCTTTTTAATATTAAGCTGGGTTTAAAACAGTGCAGCACTCTTTGTCCTAAATTGTTTAATATTTTTATTTATGATGTTGTTGACATTCTTGAGAATAGATGGGCTGTGAAAGCTAGTCTTGGGACCCAAAAACTCTTTCTGGAGTTGAAATCTTTTTTATTATTTGCAAATGATTTTGCTTTGGTGGCTAATACACCGCACAATCTGCAGACACTTCTGAGTCTCATAGAAGAATATTTGCAGATGAAAAAGTTACGGTGAATGTTGAAAAGAGTGGAGCTGTTATTTTTTAAAATAAAAAGAAAGTGAGTGGTGAAGAAAATTGTAGATTTAAATCTAATAATAAGGTATTGAATGCAAATAAAATAATGAAATATTCAGGCTTTAATTTATCGGAAAATGGAAGTTTAAAGAGTCATGTTGATGAAATAATTAATAGAGACAAAGTGACCGTGTCTGCATTTTTTAAAAACCCGATAATAATGGGAATTAAAAACCTAATAATTCATAAAAGAATATTTAATACAAAAGCTCTACCAGTGATATAATATAGAGCAGAGATTTGGGTGGAGAAGCGGCACAACAGTTGGAGTCCCCCCTGCTCCAGTATTATAAAAGGGTGTTTGGTCTACATCAGACAACTCATTGGCAGGTTATGAAAGATGATATAGGCCTTTTTCCTTTAAAGCTATCCAGGTCTATTTTGATGCTTAGATTTTGGTTGAAGTTAATCAGGAGAAAGGACCATAGACTAGTTAGAGTGGCATATGATCAGATGTTGAATAATGGTTTGAAAACGTCGTGGCCATCCCAAATTAAGTCATTACTAGAAAGAGTGGGAATGCCTTACTTATAGAATGATGGGCGTGGTTTCGTGATTTACCAACAGATTTAGAAAGTCAGGTATAATTTATTTTAGAGGGTCAAGAAATTCAGTATTGGCAAGGGCTGGCTCTAAATTCTACAACATAGAACAATTATAATCAGGCTAAACCTAGTTTTGGAGAGGAAGTTTATTTTAAATATAATTTACCAGCTATAATTTTATGTCGATGGATTCAGCTTAGGGCGAATTGTTTTCAAACAGTTCGTGGTAACGGACTGTAAGTAAGGAGCAACCCGGCTCAATAGTAACCGAAACTCTAAAAAACGGTATTTTGATACCGATAGATAACTTAAAAGAATTGGATTTTTATGCTGATTTTAAATATATAAGTTTCATCAAGTTTAGTCTTACCCATCAAAAGCTATGCCTTACTTTCGAAAAAGGGGGAAACACCCCCTAATAGTCTTAATGAAAATCACACCATCGGATTCAGCGTATCAGAGAACCCTACTGTAGAGGTTTCAAGATCCTATCTGCAAAATTGTGGAATTTTGTATTTTTTACCAGAAGAAAGATCACGGATGCGTGTTTAATTGTTGTTTTTTTTTTTCTTTTTCCCAGGGGTGATCATATCGACCCAGTTGTCCTACAGTGTTGCGAGAGGGCTCATTTGAACGGAAACTAAATGTAGTAGTGCCCTTTTTAAGTGACCATAAATTTGGAGGGCAACTAGGCCCCTTCCCACGCCTATTTTTCCCCAAAGTCACAGGATCAAAATTTTAACATAGCCATTTTGTTCAGCATAGTCGAAAAACCTAATAACTATGTCTTTGAGAACGACTCAATCCCCCACAGTCCCCGGGGGAAGGGCTGCAAGTTATGAACTTTGCCCATTGTTTACATATAGTATTGGTTATTGGGAAGTATACAGACGTTTTCAGAGGGGATTTTTTTCTGGTTGGGGGAGAGGGTTACGTGGGAGGATCTTTCCATGGAGGAATGTTTCATGGGGGAAGAGAATTTATATGAAGGGGGCACTGGATTTTCTAGCATTATTTAAAAAATAATCAGAAATTAAATTAAAAAAAAAAACAAGTTTTTTCAACTGAAAGTAAGGAACAACATTAAAACTTAAAAAGAGCAGAAATTATTACGTATTTGAAAGGGTTTGTTCCCTCCTCAATACCTCGCTCTTTATGCTAAAGTATTTTTAGTAATTTCGGAACATCTATTTATTCTAATTAAACGGCCTTTAAGATTCAGGGTCATTCTTAAAGAATTGGAACAAAATTTGAACTTTAGCGTAAAGAGAGAGGTATTGACGAGGGGTGAATCCCCTCATATTACCTATGTGAGGGAGTTCGCCCCCAATACCTTGCTCTTTACGCTAAGGTTCAAATTTTGTTAAATAATGGCCGATATAAACAATAATTTATTATTGTTATTTTTCGGCCAATCTTAGCATTTAATTTTTTCTCAAGCAGCTTAATACGCGGTAATAAACTTAATACGAACAGAAAATATTACGTATTTGAGGAGGGTTGCCTCTCCTCAATAGCTCGCTCTTACGCTAAAGTTTTTTTTTTTACTTTTGAAGAGGTTATTATCCTAATGAAACAGTCTTTGTGATCGGGGAGTCATTCTTAAATAACTGGAACAAAAATCAAACTTAGGTTATTATAAGTTTATTATTAGTTTAAAAAAAAAAATTAATATGCAAATTTCGTTTTAATTATTCATATACGGTGAAACAAATTCAAAACCTGCATTAATTCAAAAACATTCAGAAATTAAATAACTAAAAAAACAAGTTTTTTTTTAACTAAAAGCAAATTGATAAATAACTGAAAGTTATTTATCCCATCCAGAGCTGGCCAACGGTATTCGACAAAAAAATAGTTGATCCTGAAAGGCGGTTTGCTTGTCCCCTTTGTAAAGATGAAGATTTGACACCATTTTCTCCTGAATTGCCCGGCCCTCTTTGATTTAAGGGAAGAAATATCTACATGGGATTGATGTGCTGGTATTCCACAAAGTAGTAAACCAACCACAATATTTCGAGTTGGTGTATACGTAGATAACTGCTTAGAAAGAAGAAAAGTTCATACAATTAATTTATTTTGTCTCAAGATTAGATTTTTTTCGCTTTGTATTCTGTTTCTGTGTGCTTTGCAATTTGTTTTGCTGGTCATTTACTTGCTGTAGTTTTTTGTGTGTGTATAATGGCCCTTTGGGCTTTTGAAATACACTGATCTATCTATCTTTCTGTTTGTTTTTCATTTGTTATTAGTCTTTTTATTCAGTGATTTAATTTTTGCTAAGGAAGAAGAAGAGAGTTTCCGTTTCAAGCTGTTTACTTTGTCTAAATCTTGTTTGGAGAATAGGCCTTCTCGCAGATTGCAGTCTTTGTTGGTTATTGATAGGATTGAAACGTTTTCACCTAAATAGTATTTTGAATGAGGCAGAAAGCTAAGGCTTCATACCTCTCTTAAGTACTACTTTGACTGAACTACGTCAATGCACAATAACTACATACTCCGCGTTATTATGTTGTACCTATCAGAGTAGACAGAATATACAGTATCGACAAAGGCTATACTCTCCGTTAAAAAAAAAATGTGGAACAGATTTAAAACCACACAAGATTCATACTCCGCCTTACGCCACGCGCAATGATAATTGTTTCTGATCTACACATCACGATGAGCTTATGGAAACTGAACTAAGGTTATGACGTATATTTCCAGGGACGATACGTGCGGTATCAAATGCGTATCATGTTTGGAAAAAGAAGACGCTACAGTCTACAGTGGTACCTGTTTAATGTTAACTCTTATTTTTCTTTCCCGACTAAATCACTACAATCACAAAAAAAGATGTATAGGCTACTTATAAGAGTGGGAACTCGCGCTAGTGTCGAGAAAAAACCATCAACGCCGTCTTGTATTTGGCGACACTTGGCATTTTTCCAAGCTTCGTAATCGTTTTCTCTCTGGAACTGAGATCTGAAACTTATTTCTTCTCTAATTTTATCAATTACACTGATTAGATTAATTAATCTTATTTTTACACTAAAAAATATATAACACAATATATTATATAGCTAAATAATATATTATATACAAATATTACCTGTATGAATATATAACACGTATATGACATAGTATATATG
The DNA here is from genome assembly GCA_027921565.1 of Artemia sinica. Classification (NCBI taxonomy): domain Eukaryota; kingdom Metazoa; phylum Arthropoda; class Branchiopoda; order Anostraca; family Artemiidae; genus Artemia; species Artemia sinica. The sequence continues at coordinate 28,943,231 of CM051256.1, read as the reverse complement.
TAATATTTGTATTCACCCTTACTAGGTATCAGCTACTGCTGCAACCACGATGTGTATCTGTAATATATTTAATATCATAAAAGTAGTAATACAAGAAACAATTCCAAAATGTTGCTAGATTTGTCAGCGATTTTTACTTTTTAGGTTTGTTACTAAACGAAGTGCTGTCTTTTTGCTTGATAAATTATGTAAATCTCTCTCTCTCTCTCTCTCTCTCTCTCTCTCTCTCTCTCTCTCTCTCTCTCTCTCTCTCTCTCCTCCCCTCCCACCCTCTCTCTCTCTCTCTTTTTGTCTCTCAACTATAATTTAGATTTTAATTTGGACTTATAGAAGCAATATTTTCGTCATTTTAGTCTTACTACTTCAAACTGAGTTACAAAAGTATGAATTTGGGCATAGCTAAATAAATTATGCACCCTAGTGATAATTGAATTTCAGATTAGATTTCGGTTAAAAAGGTCTTTAATTCACTTTATAGACTGAATGTTTTTCTTGTTTGTTTTTTTCTCACGTTTCCAGACACAAACTCTCTCGTCTTTAAATATCTTTCGAATAATTTGTCTTTTTGGAAATGGTATTCCAGGAAGAAAATTTCCAGGGAAATTGTTTTAAAATGGTTTTCTAGGGAGAACATATCCATAGAGATTTTTCAGGCTCTTCTTTGATCACTGAGTAATGAATAAGCTCGTCTTTTATGACAGTTTAGTCACTGTTAGTTTCAAAATGTACTTCTTTGCTTTAAAAGCAAATTGTTGATTTTACTACAGTAAAAATTATAATTGTTGAAATATCCTGATAAGATTGTCAAATTTGGCTCATTTGGCTCTGTTTTTTTTTTTTTTTCAAAATTTGAATCAGTGAGCTTGTCACTAAATCTTTAATTTGTTCTATCCCTTATGGTATTTTGACTTGAGCGCGATGATATGCATTAATATAAGTGAGGTTTGTCAATGAAATTCATTTTCCCCTAAAGCATGAACACGATATTACATCTATCAACTTCAGAGATGAATTAGCAAACAATTATATTGCGGTTATAAAATTACTCTGATAACGTTATATTTTATCATTATAATATTTTAGCATTATAGCTTTATACTTTATGATTAGATATAATTACCATTATTTATAACGATACTTTTACTTTTAACGTTTTTTGTTTTAGTGTGTTTTTTTTTGGTTTTGCTAACGGTGTTTTTATTTTTACTAACGGTTTACTCTTAACTGTTATTTTGGTTCCATTAATGGTTTACTTATAACTGTTTTTCGGTCCCTATGTAGTGGGAAACTATAAATAGTGAACATATTTGTTTCCAACATACAGTTGAAGTTTCTACTCATCGACTCCTGGAATAAATCCCAATAGATTCTGCTTGTATATTTTCGTGCATCACTAGTGGCTTAGTAATGAGTATCATATAGTATATACTCTATGTATGTAAATACCAGCTCGGGAGCTGGATAGCATTGTTGGGGACTAAAAAAATATTAACAACTTTGAAAAGTCGTTGTTTGTTTTTTAACTTTTTAGTATTGTATTTTATCCCATGAAATCGCTTATAGTTTTCAATCATGCAAATTTTCACTATTTTGACTATGTCCTATTATATTTGTCAATATGATCGCGTTTGTAATGATGATGCCCATGGAGGAAAGGTTGTCGCCCAAAAGCCCCAGAATTTAGTTATTTTTGATTTGCCAGAAGTCTAAGAGATTTATGCATAGATGTAGCGGTGAATAGTGTCTAATTGTTATAATACCCAAAATTCCTCGACTTTTCTTTAAGAAAATTCTTTTGTAACTTTAGGCCTTCTGGTCGAATTCATTCCGAAGTTCGGCAAATGGCAGAAATGGTTGACGCATTATTTATTGGTGAACGTATACGGTCTAATCGTCAGCTGGCTACTTTCTTTGAATCCAGAAACCAATCTTTTCCTGCTAGAAGAGATTCCCCAGAGGAAACTGTATTTTCAAGTGTTCCCAGAATTCGAAGTGGAAGGAATGACATCTCACCGTCTTCTTCATCACTCAGAAGAGGTGGAATAGCGTGGTGGTTCCAACCAGGGAAGCTTCCTCCTTCTCATCAGTCAAAGGGGGTAAAGGTAGCAAAAAGGGTATGTTGCACTCATTGCATTTGTACACTTCTACTAATCAGTTTGTATCTCCTTTTCTTTTTTGAGACTAATATGACAAACATGTTTCCAGGGAATTGCCTTTGGAACTACATCATTATCTTGGGATTTCCAAAAACCTTAACATTTTTTTTTTTTTTTTTTTTTTTTTTTTTTTTTTTTTTTTTTTTTTTTTTTTTTTTTTTTTTTTTTTTTTTTTTTTTTTTTTGTGTATAGTTCATTTGGTTTACCGTTTCTGCATTTTAAATATTACATATTTCTGTTAGCCTGGATCAAACAAAAATATTTCAATTCAATAATTCTATTTTATCTGAGTAATTTTGTGGACATTGTTCAAGATATCTAAGCCGTAGCTTTGAAAATCCAATAGGTCAATCTGAAAGTATCAGGATTCGCAATAAATGCAATACTATATTGATGACAAGGGAATTTTCCAATGAAGGGTACAAGATTTTTAATATAATGCTAATAAATTTAATAGCTATAAATAAAATACAAAAATAATAAATAGCTGTAAATAGATTATCAGAGTAAACAATTTAAGAAAAACAAATAAAAGCACGACTCACTCTTTAGTGCGACTTTACCACTTAATAGTTGAATGGCTAGACAAAAAGGGTACCATGGTTGATCTCCTTTTGGCCGATTATTGCAAGGTATACAACTTGATCCGTCACATCACGGCTTTGCAGAATCTAAAACGAATGGGCGCTAGAAAGACTATTCTGCTATTAATAGTAGACTTCCTGAGACATCGATACCAGTGCGACTATGCGCTTTTCCAGGGAGACCTTGATTTGGAGTGGGGGAACTAACATGTGGCGCCTCTCAAGGCACCAAACTTGCTGCTCTCTTATTTTTAGCCGTCATTAACTACATTTTATTTGACAACACTGACGAACGATTCAAATCTGTGGACGATTTGTCAGCCTTGCTGAAATACCTCGTTGAGAAATCTCAAGTAATCCCTCAGTTCGATAGTGACCTAAAAGATAAATTCAATGATCAGTGCAGTTTAAACGGGCTCCAGGTTAATGTGAAGAAGGCAAAAGTGATGCGGTTCAATCCTCCAAAAGAGATGTTGCTTGTGCCTACCCCTGGTACCCTACCACGTCGACTGCAGTTGTCCTTGGTGTGACATTCAGTGACGATTGTTCGTTTGGGCTACACGTCACGAATCTTGTGAGAAAGGGCAACTATGCGCTGCGATGCTTAACCTCACTGCGTCGATTGGGGTTTTCTATAAAGCAATCGCTGCTCGTGTACACGTGTTACGTACGCCCTCTGCTTGAATACGCGTGCCCAGTTTGTGGGCCTCAAGTGCATAACATCTATCAGCTTAATGATGAACTTTGAGACAGTGCAAAAACGAACCCTAGAAATCATTCTAGGGATCAAATATGTTACTTATGATCCAGCCCTCGCAGCTCTACAAATTCCAAGACTTAAAGAACGAAAGTATCAGCTGATGTGCAAATTTGGGCACACTCCGTTCTTTCGAGTGATAAACACCGATCCCTACTACCCCCCGCCACCACAGTCAACAGAAACATATGCCACATGAATAAGCTGGAACCAGTACGCTTTAAGACAAATCGTTTCAGCAATTCATTCGTTCCGTTTTTTACTAGTGTTTAATCGTACTTAGTGTATATAAATATATTCTTGTAAAGGGTAGCGTAATTTAGTTTCGGTGTCAGCCGTAGCTACGGCAGCTATTTTTATTAAATGAATCTTGAATCAAAGTATGAATATCATGTACCTATAATTATATAAGCATACGAATTAACTGTTTATGGTTTCTTTTCTTATCAAAATAATTTTAAACTATATTGTATTTTAGGTAATATAAAATAATATGAGTGGGTTTATTTAAAAATGATAATTGTGCATGATTATGAATATAAAAATATATGTGTATAAATAACTTAGAGAATTGTAACTAAATACAATAAAATGTATAGGTAAATTGTAAATAATTTTATATTCATTTACATACAGTAATGGATTTCTTAGCAATTTAATAAAATTTATTCATTATTATGATATTAGATTAACTAGCTGAACTAAGATCAAGAAAATAATACACAAATCTTACAAAAGTAGTCCCTCTAAAATTAATTCGATAAAGCTTGTGTTCTTTCATCTCTGTCGATCTAATTCTTTCGTGCTTTCTACTTGTTGCGATTCCCTCCTCCCTCCTAATTCCTGATCTGTTTTAATAACTATTTAATCAAACAGTTCGTGGTAACGAACTGTAAGTAAGGAGCGACCCGACTCAATGGTAACCGAAACTCTCAAAAGTTACGCGTAACATCAAAAGTTACGCGTAACTTTTGATTTCTAAGTACCTGAGAAAATTTGGCTGGTTTTTCGAAAAAAGGGGGAAAGACCCCCTAAAAATAATAGAACCTTAATGAAAATCACACCATCATATTCCGCGTATCAGAAAACCCTACTGTAGAGGTTTCAAGCTCCTATCTACAGTAATGTGGAAATTTGCATTTTTTGCCAGAAGAAAGATCACGGGTGCGTGTTTATTTGTTTTTTTTTCAGGGGTGATCGTATCGACCCAGTGGTCCTAGAATATCGTGGGAGTGCTCATTGGAATGGAAATTAAAATTTCTAGTGCCCTTTTTAAGTGACCAAAAAAAATGGAGGGCAACTAGGCCCCCTCCCACGCTCATTTTTTCCCCAAAGTCACCCGATCAAAATTTTGAGATAGCCATTTTGTTCAGCATGGTCGAAAATATTATAAGTATGTCTTTTAGGATGACTTAATCCTCCGAAGTTCCCGGAAGGAGGGCTGAAAGTTATGAACTTTACCCAATGTTAACATATAGTATTGGTTATTGGGAAGTATACAGACGTTTTCAGGGGAGATTTTTCCTGGTAGTGGGGAGGGGGAGGTGGGTCGGGGGCTAAGTGGGAGGATCTTTCCATGAAGGAATTTTTCATGGGGGAAGGGACATTGCTATGAAGGGGACGCCGGACTTCCCAGCATTATTTAAAAAAAGATCAGAAATTAAATATAAAAAAACCAGTTTTTCAACTGCAACAGCAGAAACATCAAAACTTTAAACGAACAGAAAATATTTCATACATGATTGGATTCACCCCCTAGTCAATACATCGCTCTTTAAGCCAAAGATTTTTAGTATTTTCATAAGAGCTATTTATCCTAATTAACGGCCTTTGTGATTAAGCGGTCATTTTTAAAGAATTGGAACAAAATTCGAACTTTCGCTTAAAGAGCATGGTATTGACTAGGGGGCAAACCCCCTAATATACGTATTAAAAATATATGAATATAGAAGTTCGTTACGTAAGTTAATTCGTAAGTTACGTATATTTATTACTAATAAAAACGTTCGTAAATAAAATTAAACAAGTTTCTAGAAAGCTATTTAATCAAATAAAAGTAAGTTAATATGAAAATTTTGTTTTAATTATTCATGTACGGTGAGCCAAGATCAAAACCTGCATTTATTCAAAAACGCTCAAAAATTAAATAAAAAAAAAACATGTTTTTTTAACTGAAAGTAAGGAGCGACGTTAAAACTTAAAACGAACAGAAATTATTCCGTATATGAAATGGGCTGTCCCCTCCTCAACGCCTCGCTCTTTACGCTAAAGTTTTTCATTGTTTAAAAAAAGTATAGTTGTGAGAAAGTCAAACTTTAGCGTAAAGAGCGAGGCGTTGAGGCGTTTCATTGTTTAAAAAAATATAGTTGTGAGAAAGTCAAACTTTAGCGTAAAGAGCGAGGCGTTGAGGAGGGGACAACCCCTTTCATATACGGAATAATTTCTGTTCGTTTTAAGTTTTAATGTCGCTCCTTACTTTCAGTTAAAAAAACTTGTTTTTTTTATTTAATACAGTTTAAGAACGGTGGACAAAATGATAAAACATATTGTTTCGAAGAACTCCATTTTAAAACATGTCCGTTGCATGTGACGTTCGGGGAAACTACTATTTACTGCAAACAGGGGCTCGAGTCCCACTTGTAGTTTTTGGCTCTACTAATTTCTTTGGTTTGGCTAATAGGATTGACAGGTAAGGTGGTCTATTTATATTTGTTTTCTTCTTTTTTTTTATCTTTATTCTTTTTCCTTCGCGTTGGCAGTTGAATTCAAATTGCAAATTTTTCTTGAGTAGAGAAATCGGTTTTCATCTTTTCCCTCAAAAGCTTAATAAAGGAGTAGCAAACTGGTCAGTCAGTGATTTTTCATTTGTTCGGACATGGAAAATCAAATATGTCCAAAAAAAATGTGTCCAACGGATCCCAAAACAAGCAAGGTAATTTTATTTGACCGAAATTTTCTGCTTGTACAAGACCGGCCATTTGATGAAATAATCAGAACATGATTAAAAAAAAGTTTTGACGTATTTTTTTCAAAAAAATACGTCACTTGTTGCACCCCAGTAATCTAAGCTGTAAAATTAAGTAATATTCGTCTTACTGACGAAAAATGCGAAAAAAAAACAAATTCAGAAAATAGTAAATGAGGAAAATAGAAATAAGTAAATTCAAAACTGGTTTTTCGTAAATGTTTGTCCACATTAAATTATCCACATTTTCACTCAATGGAAGAAACAGTTTCGAATAGGAGGAAAATTGTATGCGGTCTGTTTTAAAAAATCAGAAGTCTCTGAAAATTTATATCTACTACTACTACTAGCAATTCGCTTCCTGATGAAAAAGGCGAAAAAAAAACAAATTCAGAAAATAGTAAATGAGGAAAAGAAAAACAGATAAATTTAAAACTGGTTTTTCATAAATGTTTGTCCACACTAAATTATTCACATTTTCACTCAATGGAAGAAAGAGTTTCGAATAGAAGGAAATGGGTATGCGGTCCGTTTTAGAAAATCAGAAGTCTCTGAAAATTTATATCTACTACTACTACTAGCAATTCGCTTCCTGATGAAAAAGGCGAAAAAAAACCAAATTCAGAAAATAGTAAATGAGGAAAAGAAAAACAGATAAATTTAAAACTGGTTTTTCATAAATGTTTGTCCACACTAAATTATCCACATTTTCACTCAATGGAAGAAAGAGTTTCGAATAGGAGGAAAATTGTATGCGGTATGTTTTAAAAAATCAGAAGTCTCTGAAAATTTATATCTACTACTACTACTAGCAATTCGCTTCCTGATGAAAAAGGCGAAAAAAAACCAAATTCAGAAAATAGTAAATGAGGAAAAGAAAAACAGATAAATTTAAAACTGGTTTTTCATAAATGTTTGTCCACACTAAATTATTCACATTTTCACTCAATGGAAGAAAGAGTTTCGAATAGAAGGAAATGGGTATGCGGTCCGTTTTAGAAAATCAGAAGTCTCTGAAAATTTATATCTACTACTACTACTAGCAATTCGCTTCCTGATGAAAAAGGCGAAAAAAAAACCAAATTCAGAAAATAGTAAATGAGGAAAAGAAAAACAGATAAATTTAAAACTGGTTTTTCATAAATGTTTGTCCACACTAAATTATTCACATTTTCACTCAATGGAAGAAAGAGTTTCGAATAGAAGGAAAAGGGTATGCGGTCTGTTTTAGAAAACCAGAAGTCTCTGAAAATTTATATCTACTACTACTACTAGCAATTCGCTTCCTGATGAAAAAGGCGAAAAAAAACCAAATTCAGAAAATAGTAAATGAGGAAAAGAAAAACAGATAAATTTAAAACTGGTTTTTCATAAATGTTTGTCCACACTAAATTATCCACATTTTCACTCAATGGAAGAAAGAGTTTCGAATAGGAGGAAAATTGTATGCGGTCTGTTTTAAAAAATCAGAAGTCTCTGAAAATTTATATCTACTACTACTACTAGCAATTCGCTTCCTGATGAAAAAGGCGAAAAAAAAACCAAATTCAGAAAATAGTAAATGAGGAAAAGAAAAACAGATAAATTTAAAACTGGTTTTTCATAAATGTTTGTCCACACTAAATTATTCACATTTTCACTCAATGGAAGAAAGAGTTTCGAATAGAAGGAAATGGGTATGCGGTCCGTTTTAGAAAATCAGAAGTCTCTGAAAATTTATATCTACTACTACTACTAGCAATTCGCTTCCTGATGAAAAAGGCGAAAAAAAAAACCAAATTCAGAAAATAGTAAATGAGGAAAAGAAAAACAGATAAATTTAAAACTGGTTTTTCATAAATGTTTGTCCACACTAAATTATTCACATTTTCACTCAATGGAAGAAAGAGTTTCGAATAGAAGGAAAAGGGTATGCGGTCTGTTTTAGAAAATCAGAAGTCTCTGAAAATTTATATCTACTACTACTACTAGCAATTCGCTTCCTGATGAAAAAGGCGAAAAAAAACCAAATTCAGAAAATAGTAAATGAGGAAAAGAAAAACAGATAAATTTAAAACTGGTTTTTCATAAATGTTTGTCCACACTAAATTATTCACATTTTCACTCAATGGAAGAAAGAGTTTCGAATAGAAGGAAAAGGGTATGCGGTCCGTTTTAGAAAATCAGAAGTCTCTGAAAATTTATATCTACTACTACTACTAGCAATTCGCTTCCTGATGAAAAAGGCGAAAAAAAAACCAAATTCAGAAAATAGTAAATGAGGAAAAGAAAAACAGATAAATTTAAAACTGGTTTTTCATAAATGTTTGTCCACACTAAATTATTCACATTTTCACTCAATGGAAGAAAGAGTTTCGAATAGAAGGAAAAGGGTATGCGGTCCGTTTTAGAAAATCAGAAGTCTCTGAAAATTTATATCTACTACTACTACTAGCAATTCGCTTCCTGATGAAAAAGGCGAAAAAAAAAACCAAATTCAGAAAATAGTAAATGAGGAAAAGAAAAACAGATAAATTTAAAACTGGTTTTTCATAAATGTTTGTCCACACTAAATTATTCACATTTTCACTCAATGGAAGAAAGAGTTTCGAATAGAAGGAAAAGGGTATGCGGTCTGTTTTAGAAAATCAGAAGTCTCTGAAAATTTATATCTACTACTACTACTAGCAATTCGCTTCCTGATGAAAAAGGCGAAAAAAAAACCAAATTCAGAAAATAGTAAATGAGGAAAAGAAAAACAGATAAATTTAAAACTGGTTTTTCATAAATGTTTGTCCACACTAAATTATTCACATTTTCCCTCAATGGAAGAAAAAGTTTCGAATAGAAGGAAAAGGGTATGCGGTCTGTTTTAGAAAATCAGAAGTCTCTGAAAATTTATATCTACTACTACTACTAGCAATTCGCTGCAGCACCAAGGTGCCTGAGGCCAAAAAAAGCTGTACACAGCCCTCCTCCACCCATATCTATACAAAGCTTCGCTCTTTAATCCATCGCATGAAATTTTAATTTCCTATAAATGCTTTCTTATGCCTTCTTCCCACCCCATTGGGGGATCCCTGTGGGGTGGGAAGATCTCCTAAATGGGTATCCAGATTCTCGTTTGACCCAGATAGATGGCCAAAAATCACAGTCTTTGCTAATCTGTCATTCGGGGCCTAGCCCGTGATCTTAGCTATCTATAAGCTGTCGTGATTCACATTTGGAGACATCTATAACCTGTCGTGATTCACCTTTGGAGACATCTATAAGCTGTCGTGATTCACCTTTGGGGACTTTACTTTCGTCGTGATTCGTGACGTATTGGGTTTTCAACTTGTTTACATCTTCATTGCACTACCTAATATCACCTTTTTGATCTCTTTTACTCCTAGCTTTAGTGACTTTTTGTCTTTTTGGCATTAATTTTCAAACATATTCTAGCACTCTGAACTCTCACAACCTCTAAAAATGCAATTATACCTCTAACGTTTTTGTTTCGGATGCTCAAATCATCTGTATAATCCAAGTCTAGGAGAGTTTTGCCTTCTCATTTGATGCCATGTTCTTCCATAGCCATTGCCGTGTTCCTTAAGATGAATTCCATCAAAATAATACATGCAAACGTGGATAGGACACCACCTGCTTTACTCCTGATTATACATCTATTCAACTACTAACATAACTTCCTACCTTACCCTCTACTATATATTATGTTCCTACACAGTTCTAGTCCCTGTATTGTATTTAATAGGTATGCTGTACAGAGATAGGACCTTCAACAAGGGTTCTCTATCAGCTGACTCAGATTCCTGTTCATAATCTATGGAACTGAGGACTAAATGCGTTAGACGATTTGGATTCTTTTCAACTATTAATCTAAGAGGAAAATTTTTATCATAGCATCCTCTCTCAGTCCTATAACCCCACTGTTCTTCTCTTAAAACCTTATCTATAGCATCTTTCAGTCCAAAAAGCGTTATCATGGTAAGCAAATTTTGCTTTCTACGGTGATCTAGCTAAGGCCTCAGTAATTACCACACTCACTTTCGTCACTTTTTATTTGTAAAGAGGTTTAATTAAAGTCTTTTTAAAATCAGTCGCATCCCCTTTTCTCAGAAACCATACTATTAGGCTTCACTGAAATATCTTTAATTATAGAAATAAAATAAGTCAAAAAATATTTTGCCACATTATCAGAAAATGTTATGCTGCTTGCAGAATAAATTTTCCTCATTTCTAAATTGTAGAGAATTTTTTCAATCTTTTGCCACATTATCAGAAAATGTTATGCTCCTTGCAGAATAAATTTTCCTCATTTCTAAATTGTAGAGAATTTTTTCAATCTTTTGCCACATTATCAGAAAATGTTATGCTGCTTGCAGAATAAATTTTCCTCATTTCTAAATTGTAGAGAATTTTTTTCAATCTTTTGCCACATTATCAGAAAATGTTATGCTCCTTGCAGAATAGATTTTCCTCATTTCTAAATTGTAGAGAATTTTTTCAATCTTCTGCCACATTATCAGAAAATGTTATGCTGCTTGCAGAATAAATTTTTCTCATTTCTAAATTGTAGAGAATTTTTTCAATCTATTGCCACATTATCAGAAAATGCTATGCTCCTTGCAGAATAAATTTTCCTCATTTCTAAATTGTAGAGAATTTTTTCAATCTTTTGCCACATTATCAGAAAATGTTATGCTGCTTGCAGAATAAATTTTTCTCATTTCTAAATTGTAGAGAATTTTTTCAAACTGTTCAATATCCTTTCCTACAAATTCATCACGGTTTAACACACTCCCAGAATATTCTACTTATCTCTTTTTAACACTTTTATTTCCTCTAATTGAAACCCTGTTCTTATTTTTAACTGGCATAACTCCATACAGACTACTTCAAGCGCTTCAGGTTTGTGTTTCTTAGAAAATTTTGGTTATATTTTACTTTTTTTTTGTGGTCCTACTATTCAAATGTTTCAACATAAGACGAAACTTTTAGTATTATTCAAGACCCGAGATTCAGTTTTATGAATTTTTTTTTTTGAAGGTGCTTTTTATTTTTCTTCATATTGAAAATCGTCAGAAACATTCAAAAACTGGAAATTTTTCTAATTTTTTAAGTAAGTCCTTCTCTAAAAAAATAATGACATCATAAATCTGACCCAGTGAATGGGTGGATCTGAGACTAGTGATTCTATTAATTCCTGTGAATGTCTTGTTCCTTCAACGCCAATTACAGATGAAGGTTTGTCACAAAATCGCGCTCATGTTACACATGAGACCTGTCACAAAGTGTCACAATCACAAGTAAAATTGCATGCTTCATGTGGAAGGTAAACTTTAATACTGATTATTATACTTAGCCACTATCTCTGTTCTTTTCTTCACTAGTTGGTAAGATCGCACCTCTTTAAGTTGTTAGTGGAATATATGAAGGAGAGACATGTACAGATAAATTAATGGATGTTTTCAAGGGGGGTTACAGTGAAGATTAATAAATTCTTTCCACGTTGGAAGGACAGCTGCAGCTTCTCACATTCTGGAGATTTAATAGTAACTCGGGCTTCTTTTAAACAGTTTTATGCATTTTTTCGAATGATTATTTTTGCGAATTTTACAAAATAACTATTTAGTATATTTCGTACAATACAGTAAATCTAAATATCCGTGAATAAATTGTTCTGTTTGAATCAGTAATTCTGTTTTTTTTGTAAAAATATAGCAAAAAGCAAGTATTTTAAACTGAAATTCTGTATTTATTTTTTCTAGCCAGCATCGAATGCTCTAAATTGTGTGTTCCCGACGAGGAGTTACTATGGAGGTCTTCTTTGAGGCAACCTGCGAACGCAAGAGCTGAGAAGCTACCCCCTTTGTCAGATAAAAACAGGTAAGGTAGAATAAAATCTATTTTGGGGTCTTTGCCTATACTTGTCTGTGACAGGATTGTTCACGGAGCAATGATTTTTACTGTCAAGAAGATGAAAAATGAAATACAGGGCTTTTAAAATACTTAGACACTAGGGCATTCAAAACCATTGTTTACAAGCAGCTGTACAAACGTGAAAAATTGTTGCTGTAGCCTAGTATTTTTTAGTGTGATGCTTGAACCTATTGGAAGTTCGGCTTATTTAAAAAAAAATCCAGTCTGGTCTTTTTAATAAAAAAAAAAGTCTAGGTGATTATTTTTCTTTGTTTACTTTCAGAATTATAACAAATTCATCCGTTGTTTTGTTTTGCAACAAAATCAATAGTTTCTTATTTAAAGTTTGAAAAATCTTGGCCATTAAGAATCTTAATAATATCCCAGAAATACAACTAAGCCACTTCGTTTGTCTTTAAAAAAAAATAAGATTTTTTTGATTTTTTTAGACAGACAGTTGCGTAGCTGGAGGGGTATAACCTGCTCCAATATCTCCTAATTTTTATAATTATCCTCATAATTTCCACTAATTGTCATGCAAATCACCATTTTTTTTAATTTTTTTTTTTTACTTCAGCTTAGGCAAATTTCAACTGTTTATTGATCATTCTATTTATTCAAGATTTTGATTTTCTGGATCTCTGTTTCTGTTGGTTCATAGAAATTTGGGACTCATCAGAACAAGCCCCCCAAAAACTAGCATAAATATAATCCAATGAGTTGACTTTTTTCCTGCAATCTTCTCATATTCTAAATTCAAAAACATTTAGAGAACGGTCTTCCAGTTTTAAAAAATGGTAACTTAGCCTGGAAACTTATTATTTTTTACCGTTGTTTCTTTCCTATTTTTACGAAAAAAGATAAGTGTTGTGACAGTCAACCCTGTCTTAATATTCCCATTTATCCTGTTTGTCTTTTTAAAAGAAATTTGGTCTATTCCTTTTATTTTTCCCCTTTTTTTAGCCCGTTTTTAAATTTTACGTGTCTCTGCCCTATAGTGTACTATGGTTATTGTGTGTTATTGAGTATGGTTACCCAAGATTAAGCCTTTGTTCAAGCACAGCTTTATACAAGTGTCAGTAAACGAAACAGTTTTTTCCCTTTTTTGATTTTTCTATTACTAAAATACTTCAGTGGTGTATTTTACTATTAAGTATTAATAGTAAACGAACTAACTTGCTCAAAAAAAAAGAAAAAAGAAAAGAGTAACAATGTGACTCTGTAGTTTGATTATTTTCATCTTTTTCCATCCTATATAAGTTGTCAATAACCTAATGTTTAATTATTTATTACATGTTATTTGTATCATATTACTTATTATTTTATTATTATCATTTTAATATAATAGAGTTAGATACTTTTCTTTCATTTTCTCTGTTTTTTCTTTCTTTTTGTCAATATTTTTGTCAAATAATTACGTTTTCATTCTTGTTTGTCAAATAATTAGTTTCGCTTCGAAAAAAACGTAGTAACGAAATGATACAACTATTTTAAAAAAGAACTTTGAATGGTGTTTGGGCATGGCTGGAAATCCTCTTAATTTTTCAGTCATAAAAGTCAGGCATAACATCCAGTCCTGATTTCGACTATCCTATGTGAATACTGCATCGTTTTTTTAGGCCAGGAGATTATTTTACTGTGCTGTTTTATTAAATAATTCAAAACTTACAGCCTATCTTTTTTGCTTGTAAGGCCGTTATAGTTTAAAATTGTTTTAGACAGTTTTAGAATCTGCTACATTATGATTCACTAATTTTCCAAGATATTTCTAGATGGAAGTCAAATTTTTTTAGTTATTATTCTGAAGCACATTTTTTTTGGTCTAATTTGTTATTTAAAAAAATGTCTGTGTTATAAAAGAAAAATATAAATAATAAACACATTTTGCTTTCGTATGAAACCTCATGCAGATTCTCTTTTCCTTATTCTTTTTTTTTAGCTAGTTAGTTTTGTTTTTTACGTGTCTTTTGTTAATAATTGTTTATAGATTTACTCCAGTAGTAAATGTGACACAAGTTGAATATTTTTTCTTGAAAATTAGCGAGGAAAATTTTATTTGGTTGAAGAAGCTTAGAAATTTTCATTTTCCGGTAATTCAAAACATAGTAGACAACGAAAAATTTTAATTGTTGGTAGAAAAAAGGGGGTGCGTATTAAGTATAAACAATGCTAGAATTAAAAGTTACGAAAAACGGTGGAAACTATTTCAATTAACATAGGAAACAATTCAAATAAATACCTAACATTTAAAATTAACATTAAAATTTTGTTCTTTAGTGGAAGATAAAAAGGAAGACAGAAAAGAGAGAAAAAGAAATGAGTTTAAGGATCAGACAACTACATATAATAATAATAGTAGTTTATTTTTAAACCGCATCACCACAAAATTGTGACACTCGAAGGATAATAGAAAGAAAAAAAAAACAAAAGCGAAACAAAATACACTTTAATTAATAAAACAAACGAACTAGATTATAATGTGGTGAAGACGGTAGGATGCTGAAACCGAACGGTTTTTTTAAGTTGTGCGATATCAAACATCAAATCAAATGCAATATCAAATACGATATCTGAGATATCAAATTTATGAATTATTCTAACGTTACTATTCCTAAGGGGGAGAATAAATATAAATTTGAATCTTAAAAAGACTCATCGGATTTGCTTAACATCGCTCTTTCTGAAAAGAGTAATACCAGAAAGGTGACAACAGAATGATCACATAAATTAGATCACAATTTACCCAGGGCACATGTTTTGTTTATCACGCTTCCTGTGATTAGCAACAATTGTAGGGCATTAGCAACGTCATGGGTAACTGTCGCAAGTTAGAAATTGAATTTGCAGCAGTTATTTCTATACAACACTGCCGAGATTTTATTATTAAAAGCCAAATAACCATGCCTCCGGGGTTGTCGAAAACCCCAAAGCCCCCCGGGCAAGGGCTGTAAGTTATGCAAGTTGCCCATTGTTAACATGTAAGGTTTTCAGGAAAGGGACGGTCGTATAAACTTTTTAGGAGAGTCATTAGATTTGAAATCTGAAGTTCTAGTTCTCTTTTTAAGAGTCAAAAGTGATCACAAATTAGAAATTGAATTTGCAACATCCAATGAAAAATTAGAAATTAGAAAAATTAGAAAATTAGAAAAATTAGAAAAATTACAAATTAGAAATTGAATTTACATTCAATGAAAAGGAGGAACAAGACTTATAAAGAAACCGTGATGTACCAGGGCTACATGAAAAAAAATCATGCCATTATCATCTTTAAGAGACTAAAAAGTATAAAAGAAAACTTTCGAGACTAGAAACTTAACACTAGAATAAATTTATCAACTTTAAAAGAAAGACCAATCTTGGGGCAAAGAAAAATTAAAAAAAGGAAAAGAAAAAAAAAAGCTATTGGATTCTACCATCTAATTTAGTATATTCTGCTATTATGATAGCCTATGTTTTTTTTTTTTTTTTTTTTTTTTTTTTTTTTTTTTTTTTTTTTTTTTTTTTTTTTTTTTTTTTTTTTTTTTTTTTTTTTTTTTTTTTTTTTTTGTCTGAACATTATCGTTATTTATTTAAAACTATTTTGTGTAAGACTATAAATCCGAATTAATTTAAAATTTGTGCTTAGCTATCGCCGCGCAAAGGTTTGATTTCCTCTTTCACTGTTTTAATTTGAAACCGAAAATTGCTTACTGTGTTGTTTTTGCTTTTCCTCTACTTCTTTGAAAAAAAAAACTAAATAAAAGCTAAATAAAAAAATAACTAAATATTTTTGAATTATCTTTTGAACTCCCTTTAAAATTATATAAGGCCGTTTGACTATGTATGTATGTATGATTCCTCTATTAACATTCAGACCCTTTCTTCAGGAAAATTCTGTAATAAAAACATTAAATTTCGCAAAAAGTGGAGTCTTAGCCTAATAGTTTTTTATGCTCTGAAGTTTTCTCAAGAAAATTATTTTTATCATCCCTGCACAATTCTGTCTTTTTAAACCAGTTATTAAGGAATTTCGATACCAAAAATGTCATTTTGCGAGTCTCATCGTCGATTGACAGTCTCAAAGACAAAGGGCGCATTAGCAAATATTCGCAGCATCACCGGGAGCTTCCGAAGCAATCTTGGTAAAAAATTAATTTAGATGCGTCAACAGTTTGCAAAGCTAACGAGAGGCTAGTTTAAAACAGAGAAATCCTATAATCTCTCACTAATTGTTAGGCGAAGCGCTGTCTAATCAATGTACACACAGCATGAATAATGTGGATCCTGCGTCCGCAAAGGTTTCCATCAAAGCAGATAGGATAACAAGAAACTTCCAAAGCTGTCAAATTATTCAATGATACTTCATTTGAGCTGATTTCTAATGCTTTCTAAGCAGGCGTATAGAATATTCTTAGGGACTGCCCTTTCCTGAACCTTAAAGCTCCGTTCAATGAAAAAAAAAGTCAAAGATTTCTAAGATTTCCGGGAAAGTATGTGTCGGCTTTTAGTTTTTCTGTCGTTTATTCGGGTCTCCTATCAATGCTATAAAAGCTGTGGCACGAC
The DNA here is from genome assembly GCA_027921565.1 of Artemia sinica. Taxonomy (NCBI): domain Eukaryota; kingdom Metazoa; phylum Arthropoda; class Branchiopoda; order Anostraca; family Artemiidae; genus Artemia; species Artemia sinica. Next base: position 28,926,326 of record CM051256.1, on the reverse strand, counting down.
CACCCAATCAGTTCTGAACAGTTTGGCCCCAAAAACTAAAAAAGCTTGTAGTGGGCGAGATAGGGGGATCCTTTAAAGTGTTTAACGGCCTTAAGCTATTTGCTTTCAGACCTACAGATTTAAGAAGTAGAAATGCTTAGAAAACCAGATTATCAGAGGAAAATAGAACTTTTCCTTGCCTTGTTTAAAATCAAGGATCGCAACAATTCAACTTTTTCTTCTTTTTGTGTACTAGATCATCCCCTAGTACATTCCCACGGCGTTCGCATCGTAACAGACCAGGTCAAGGCTCGAGAACTGAGTACGCTTCCCCTGTTCCACAGCAAAGAAACACTCGCCAATTTCGTGACCTCGCATCGAAAAAGAAACCTGGTGCAAAGTTTCAGCACTCCTCGCTGGATAAAGATGCGGATTCAGGTGCAGCAGACAGCTCGTCGTCTGAATCTCATGCTGTTGAAAATGATGATAAGCGCCAGTCGAAGAATGGCGAAGCAGCTGGCTCCATTTTGGGATTAGATGTAAGGTTTTTTCTAAATTTTGTGTGGGTCTTTGCAACTAAATATTGTTCAGTGCGTGCATTCACAAAATAAGTTGTAATTCGCACAATGATCGAGGTATTTTGCAAGTTTCTGACAAGATCTAATAATACTTGGGTTACTTTCTTAATTACCCTGAATTACAAGTGCCTGGCTTGGTTTTTGCTCTTTATTCTCAAGCTTTACCGTACTTACCATGGCATATTGATCTTGCAATTGCTTAATAACAATGGTGCTACGATCGGTCTTAAGATCTTTTGATCTTTTAGTCTTGTAATATGCTTTTTATGTAAAAGAATGAAGTGAACATTTTAATACATAAAACATTCCTACGCTCTTCTTTAAAACTAAACTTTCATGGATCATGAGAGAATTAGCTTCATATCCCCCCTTTTTTCCCGTTGAGATGAAAAAAAGTTCTTACAAATACACACTAGGCTATTTAATGCAAAGGAAGACATAGAAATAACCTTTTCAATAAGCGGCTCCTAGCTAAACAAAGTTCTGTATATAAATCTTAATGTAACTGTTGGTACGTATTTGGATCATACAACCAGAAAAAGATGACCAAGTCTGCTTTGGATCAAGTGATGATAGTGTGTAATAAATCCAATGATCGGTATTTTAACCCAAAAAGTTGTACTCAATCGAAACCTTTTGGCATTTTCGGTTTCATTAATCTATTCTCTTTCGTTGTTGATCCTATCTCATTCAATCTAATTTGTTAAATAAATACAAGTTCAAATAGGGATCAAATCCTTTTAATAGACAGTGATTTTCACAAACAATGGTAAAATTTCACAGAAAATACTAGATATTTCGGTCACATATGCAGTGACCGTCATCAGCAGTAAAACCCTGAAGTTTTACTACTGATGACACGCACTGTATATGTGACCGAAATATCTAGTATTTTGTGAAATTTTATCACTGTTTGTGAAAATCACTGTCTATCAAAAGGATTGGATCCCTATTTGAACTTTTATTTATTTATCGTCATGGAAAGGCAGTGTGGTCCCCGAAACTATCTAAATCTAATTTGTTTGTCTGTTCCAAAGTTAGATTACAAATTATTAATCCAAGATGATACGATAAAAATTCAATCTGATATTCTATTTATTAACCGTTGGTATTTAATTTAGGATTTTTTTTTTGTTTTCGAAGATACATGCGACTCTTTTATCTTTTCCTTGTGAGTTCTTAGCAGGACTAAAAAAATTTAGCAGTATTAAATTTGTTTGCAGTTATCAAGAGTTTGAGATCCCCCCCCCCGCAATCTTCCATGGGTTTAAACTAAAATCCAAATCTTATTTCAGAGCACCCTTGTCTCGGCACTTGAAAACGAAGTGATTTCTCCTTGCCCTGATGTGAAATGGGGAACTGTTGCTGGTCTAGAAGAAGCTAAAAGATTACTTCAAGAAGCTCTTATATTGCCACTTTTGGTTCCTGACTTTTTCACTGTAAGTAAAAACTTGTTTGACAGTGTTTTTTTTATCGTCTCCTAGAAAATATTTTATATTACTGGAGCTAACATTAACAACTTGTTGCAGAAGTAACATCCGTAGCATGCTCTGAGCAGCATGTAAATAGCTGCACGTGCTGCTTTTCTTCCTTGCTCTATTCAGTGTTTCACTCTTTATTCTTTCCAATGAAGGTCCCACTTCTGAAAAAAAGGTCTCACTTCTTAGAACCCCTACTTACCCCATCGGGGGATATCGATTAATTATAAGACATCAGATGACGTCAATTAGCTATTAGACAGCGGATGACATCGCAGGCTTAGCTAACTTAAATATTTGCACGCTTTGAAGGAAGTTTTAAAATTGAACTCTGATTTTACTTCCCCCTTGAATGTCCCTTTGTGTCAGCTTAAGATTCAGTAAAGTTCATGTGATTAAAAGGTGGGGCTGTAATCATCCGAAACCATATAAGCTTGGTTCTCTTCGACAGCAAAATTCACAATTTTTACTTCACTATCATAATATTTTTACAAATTTTAACTATCGTTACAAAAATATCGCTCGAACTGTAAATTTTACTTGCAGTTAAAGTTGCTGTTTCTGCGTTCGTCTGAATTGACACTGCGAGTATTTATTTATTTATTTATTTCCCTCAAAAACGAGGAGTATAAAAGATAATTAAATAACTCTTCAAAAATCCAAATAACACACCATCAAACATAGCAACAATTTACAAGTTGCCCAAAAGAAAACTTAATCAAATGCAACAAATAGTAATAATGAAATCATGCACTTTTTAAACTATAGAAAAAAAAAGGAAAAAGATTATGAACATAAAGTATATTTTCAGATTTACGGTAAAAATTATTTATTTTTACCTTGGCTATTTCCAACGGCTCTTTAATTTTAAATTTTGAAACTAATTCAGAATTACTAAAGGAAATTGGAAAACCAAGTAAAAACTTACAATATTTAAAATAACAAACGCGAATTGCTGAAAAATCACAAATTTTAAAATCTCGAAGAAGAAGGGAAGGATAAAGAACATGCGGGAGGGCAACTGCATTAAAAAGAGAACCTAGAATTTCACGACGATAAACACCACGTAGCCGTATTATGGAACCAAACGCCTTTCTAATTTTTTCTTGAATATGTAAAATTAGCATCGACTTAGATTCACGAGCTGAAGCAGAATAAGGTAACCCAAGATAAACAACAGCATCAGAAACCGGAAATGATATATTTCTATCGCAAATTAATTCAGCTCGGTCATTAACATTAACGGGAAAATATTGACATTTTTTAATACTAATAGAAAGGCCACGAACATTAAGCAGACTAGAAAGGGAATTAAAATTCTTAATTAGACTAGCTTTAGAACGGCTCAATAGGATAATATCATCAGCATATGCAAGAAAAGACACATCCCGTCCCCAAGAAATAAGGGTTGTAGATAAAGAACGAAGACACTCCGCCAGACATGCGTTAAAAATATAAGGAGATAAAACCCCACCCTGTCTCACGCCCCGACCCACGGAAATTGGATTAGAAAGAGAATCAGAAGTATGTGCAAAAATTTTTATCCTAAGCCCCGAATACCAAGATCTAAGAACTCTAACCACAGAAAGGGGAATCCCACCAGAAATAAGAGCTGAAAGAGCGGAAGCATGCGAAATATTGTCAAAAGCTCCTTTTATATCAATTAATAGTGTATAAAGTGGGGAGCCAGTAGATCTTGACTCCTTAATTATAGTATCAAACGTTGCATGCGCATGGTCGCAACCCATTCCTTTTTTGAACCCTACTTGATTAAGACCAACATCCAAATAATCAAAAAGATCCTTTATACATAATTCAAAAAGTTTACCAATCATAGAACCCTTCGTTATCGGCCTATACGAATCACAAGAACGGAGATCTCTTTTACCAGATTTTAGAATAGGAGTTACCACCCCAATCCTAAAAGACGGAGGAACAATACCAAACTTGAGAATAAGATTAAAAAAAGTCAAAAGAAGAAGAAGAAAAGAAGTTGGAGCAAATTTCACATGATTTGAAAAAATCCCATCATGGTCTTTAGAGGATTGTGGCTTTAATTTACGGCATGCACCCAACAAAGAATCAAACGAAATAGAAAAATCATGCGAATTAAAAGAACTGTTTAAAATTATATCAACATGCGAAAGTTGTTCAGGATCATCACAAGATTTCGAAAGGTTTGCAAAATGAGTTTCCCACTCAACAAGAGAAGGGCCATTCTTTTTAGAAGGTTCATTAACTCTCTTTGTTGAACGTAGAGCTTTCCAAAGTTTCTTTTTATTCATATCAACTTCAGACGAAGCATCCATAAGCAAAATATTATTATGACGACGAAGCTCCGACTGGAAAATTGCCTTCTTTTTTTTCATGCATAGAAAAGCCGGATGAAGATCACGCGGTTTTCCACTATTTTTCCAATGTCTAAAAGCTAATTTAGATTCATGATTAGCATGTACAAGAAACGGATTTGACGACCAAAAAGGTTTTTCAACATTGGGTTTACACTTTTTAACTCCAAAAGTTTCTTTAGCACCATATTTTAAGCAATGTAATAACTGGAGATATATGCAATTAAGCTCAAGCTCTATGTTATCTTTATGACACTTCAGAATATCAGGTACAACTACTTTTCGAGCTAAAGAATCAACTTTATCTTGGTAAGCCGGAATCAGTTTTTCATCCCAGATAATTCTCTCAAAATATTTAGGGCGAATTGGAATAAAATTAGAAGCAGAAACAGAATCATGAATTACAGAAAACGATGTCAAAAACTGAATAGGTAAATGATCACTTATCGGGAAATCCGGGATAACTTTTACTATAATAGATGGGGAAAAATTAAAAAGTACATGGTCAATATTACTCGTACTCCCACTCCAATGAGAATAAGTAAAATCAAGTGTCTTACGGCAGATATTAAAATTTGGTAAAGACGAAAATAAAATTGTGCTACGTTCATTTACACTCTCAAGATCACAGTTAAAATCACCAAAAATAAAAATACGTAAACTCGAATCTAATAGGGCAATAAAGCTACTAAGTCTATGGCAAGCTGACGTAAAGGCTTCAAAAGACGAATCAACATGATAGTCAGTAGGCAAATAGCAATTGACCAAAACACAATCAAAAAGTTTGCAGGCAAGAAAAGACTCATCAGCACAAGATAAAATAGCACTAAATTCTTTAGGAACAAATGTAGCAATGCCACCCGCAGGGCGGCCTCCGGTAGGCCTCGCAGGAACGGTAAATATATCATGTAGACTTGAAAGGGAACTTAACATATTCAAAGAATGGTCCAACAAATGATGCTCTTGCAAACATAGTATTGAACTATTTTCAGAAACAAATTCATTCAGCACTACAAATTTGCCAATGACTCCATTCGAATTAAAGGACGTAATCGTAGAACCAATATTCATTTAAAAAGCTTTTTCATAGCAGGGCAACTGAAACTGTAAGACGGGTGGTTAGTTGAGTTGCAATTTGCACAACAAATGGGGTTAGTAGATGGAGTATTCTTCGTTGATCTATGATTTCCACTGCAACGAGCACACTTCAGAGTAGAAGAATCACAGTTTTTTTCGGTGTGAGAGGGACTTTGACATGCGAAACATCGCTTTGGAAGCACCTTGTCTTTCTCAACTCTGTAGAGCTCGTAACCGAACTTAATCCCATGGACGATATAATATTTTAAAAATGCTTCGGACTCAAACGACACCTTTATTGTTCTCGACATTCCAAGGCGCCTGAACTCCAGAATCCCAGGCAAAGTGGCTGCTAGAGCTTCAATGTCGAACTCGATATCCACACCACGGATTATTCCGAAAAACTTAGGCTTTCTAGTATTGATAAGACAATCAGGGAAGGAATCCTTTAGATCACAAGAAAACTTTTTCCCAGATTCAGCCGCCACAGTGATAAAAATCAAATCATTGGTCTTTTTTATTTGCTTGATACAGCCCGAGCCGAATTTGTCCAATTCATTTTTCCTGGAAACAGGGTCACGTAACGAGGCTGGCGGATTAGCGATAGTAATAGTCTCTACTGAATCAGAGCTGATGGGGAGAGGAGGCCAATCAGGTGAATTTAAAGGGGAGGGGGAGGGGGAGCCCAAGTTGGCTGAACACTTTGACAGCGAGGACTGTAAGTCTTGTTCAATTCTTTCAAGAGAAGTAATGGATTTCTCCAGCTTTCTGCCATAATCACTAACAAGTCGATCCAAACGTACATTGGAATCAGATTTTAATAAAGGGCAGTCTCTGAATGAGCGAGGCACTAATACAGGCCATTTGAAACCTTTCTGGTCAAGATCCGAGACCATCTTCATAATATCTTTTGCTGTAGCAAGTTCCGCAGCGTTGCCACGTCTCATTACTCTCTTTATAGGAATTCCAGAAAATTTCCAAAGCAGATTTTTCGCATTCACCAAAGCCTCAAGGCTGTAAAAGTTCGCCACAGTTTCAATAAGCTCCGTTTCTGGAATACCATTCGCAAATGCATCGCAAATAAAAAACAGGGCAGAGTTCACAATTACATGAGAAATCCCATCTGCAATTACGAAGGTTTTTGAAAAATCACAGAATGAATCAGAAGAATCATCGCAGGCAAAATTATTCCGCTTTACCTGTTCATTTGGGCAATGATTACCAGTCGAATCGTTAATCACAGGTGCTTCCTGGCTAACAGCCAAGAGAGGGTCTTGAGACGCAGGGGTTACGGCATTCAGTGGCGTCAGCATATTTATTGAAGAATTTGGGTGCTCACTCTCTATTGGGTCACTAGAAAATTCGGTAGCGGCTTTGCAAATAGAACAGATCCAGTTAGGAGTATTCTTTCTATCGGAAACGGTGATCCCTGAACAAGAGGGATGAAACAAATTGGAACACTTAGTGCATTGCAACAGCGTGCCTTTCCCCAAAGAACGTTCACAGTTAGGGCACACTTTTGGAGACATCATTGGCTTGAAAAAAAAAAAAAATATCACCCCAAAAGACAAGGGAAGCGTCAGCCCCCGTTACCTTATCCCCGCAATTTAAGGGAGACTCTCCCGGCAGGTACAACGGCACTTGCCACGGGTTTACTGCCCCTCTTCTGCTTGTCAATTATGGTTACGCAAAATTGAAATCAGCACAAATCTATTTTTGTAAAGTGTAAATAAATGTCCAGAAACTAGGTCAGTAGATTACAACATTTTTAATCCGTATGAAATGTTATGACAGAATGGTTGCACAATTAACTCCGGTCACTGAATTAATTTAGGATCCTACCGAGTTTCAAGTTGATAAAATCCAAAAAAGGTGTTATCACTTTCAAGGCTAAATTCGTATGTCTTTTAAGAGCATGCTACACTGAAACTGAAAATTAGGAGGGACACATGTGCAGGTTTTGATCAGATTTGGTAAGAATCAAACATAATATTTAGTCATCTCTAAATCGGATATTTGCAGTTGCGTTGTGCTTCCTGTAAAAACGCCACTAACAGTTTGCTTTTTTTGCCCCTACTTTGAATTTGTGCGGGCAGTAAAATTGACATTTTATTATTTTTTTTTTCGCAAGTAATAATTAGCATTGTTTTCGTGCAAGTTTTTATAGTATTCAAAGAGGTATTTAGTAACAGTCTTTTTGGCTTTATGATAGTGGGGGGGGAGCTATGGAGAAATCCTGGATCTTATTTTCTGCCTTCAATAATTGTTCAGCACAATCAAAAGTGGGTTCAATAATAAGAATATCCTACCAAAAGCATTTTTTGACCGGGACAACCAAATTGCCCAACCAGCAACAGATCATAGCCTTGAAAATAAAAGTTGAGAGTCCAAAAATCATTAATTGGTTTTCCTGAAAATTACAACCTAAATTTTTTTGCAAAAATTACAACCTAAAAGTTGCAACTTTTCCTAAAAGCTGCAACCTCTCTTGTAGCATGCACATGCACACATTGGTTCTCTAAGCCTTCATTTAGGAAAATTCATGCAAAATTCTGGCTCAAAGCAGGTGCAAGACACCTACCTTTATACTAAAAATCTGCTGGTGGGTTGATGGTTGGTTCTACGGGAGAGGTCACTGGTCTGCTTTGAATCTCCAACCAAGAGGGTTGGAGACCTTCGGACTCAAGTAAAGTGTAATATACCCCTCTTTCTGATCTCCGGTGCTTAGACTTAGTTTGTTTTGTATACTAGGCCAGAACGTTAAACGCTTCATACCTTGCTTTTATATCGAGTTGGGACTTGGCTGATTTTGCGTCGAATATGGACTTTGTTTTCTTTTGAACTAAATCAAGACTTAGCTCATTTCTGCAGTAAAATTGAGAATCTTGGCATGATTCCAGTCTAAATAAGGTGCAGTATGCCTACCTTTCTCTTGCAAAATGGCGATGGAGAAGGGAGTAAGGATAGTTTAGTGACCTAAGTTTTACCTCCAAATGTTTAAATTATAATTCTGTTTGCATAATTCCAGTCTCAAAAAGGTACAACATGTGTATCCTTTACACTATTATGCATCTGTGAAGAGATGCATCTGTGACCAGTTCCATAATTTTATGCCGTTGGGGCCACATCTGTCATTTCCCCACGGTTTTTGGGGCTGTCGATTCAGTGGATTGACTAACTTGAAATTTGGTCCTGTTTAAGCAGATATTTTGGGGTTGTCAGTTATTGTTAACTTCGATATTACTGATGCTTCATCGTAGGTTTCCTTTCTTCAATTTATATTTATTCTGGCAGTTTCTTTTTTTAGGGGATTCGGCGGCCTTGGCGAGGAGTACTCCTGGTTGGACCTCCCGGGACTGGAAAAACTCTCTTGGCAAAGGCTGTTGCAACGGAATGTAAAGCTACATTTTTTAATGTAACATCTGCAACCTTAATATCCAAGTATCGAGGCGAATCCGAAAAGCTGGTACGAACTCTGTTCAAACTTGTAAGTTTTCTAGGTTTTTAGTGTCTATACTTCTAGTGCTACATTATTTATGGATATTTTAAAGTTTTAATTCGCTTTATTAGAAAAGATTACTTTCAAACTTGAAGGTTAAGAAGATTCAAGGAAAACGGCAAAACAGAATTCTGTATTGAAGTGGTTCAATATTGATGTTGTAATGTATATAAGTATGTATCCAGTTTATTTTCTATCATGGAGAAATATGCCTAAAGAGAAAAAAAGAAAGATCAGGCGTGACCAAGTACCCTTTACTCAAACGCGCTTCTAGTTCTTGAAGCTTTTTGTATGAGTTATACAATCCGCTTTTTTTTCAACCAAATAAATAGTGCTTGTCGGGGGGGGGGGCAAATGGTATTTAGCAAGCTTATAACGCACTTTCTTTATTTTGGAGAAATTAGGTTTCTTCAATATATCACAAGCGGATGCTAAACAGAAACTGCAGGATAGTACTACAAGGCCACAAATTCTTGCAAGGGGAGCTTTATTTAAATAAAATCATGATTATATGTAATAATCACCGTATTTTACACTCAACGCACACTAGCAATAACAGCGGCGTTTCTTACAACTTATGCCCAAACGGCAAAACAGCTTACAAATCTCGCCAAATCTTGTGATTCTATTAAGATCTGCTAAAATGAAAAAAACTCGTTAATTTAAATCTCCTATTAAATATTGTTACATCACACATCGAAACGTAAAGGGCCAAACCAATCGTTAGATAATTCTCAGAAATTTCCTGGAAGTATCTTTCCAACCCTGAAATGGCTCAGCTAATATTAGGTAAATCGTCCGCGAAATACAAAATTGAAATATTTCTACCCGCTATGCAGCATTTGGTCCTGGTCTGAGAGGGTAGCATTGTCTTAAGCAACAGGTGAAGTAATGACACCTTAATTCACACAAATAAAAATAAATATTTCTTGCGACACGTATCTAAAACCATAATTTTCATTAAGAGTGTCACACATCAAAATATACGAGACTAAAAAAATCTGCCTGGTTTTCGAACAAGGGGGAAAACACCCCCTAAAAGTCAAAGAACGCTAATGAAAATCACACCATCAAATTCAGCGGGTCAGAGAACCTTACTGCAAAGGTTTCAAGCTCCTATGTGCAAAAACGTGGAATTTTGTATTTTTCGCCAGAAGAAAGATGACAGATGCGTGTTTATTTGTTTTTCTTTTTTTCTTTTTTCATGGGTGATCGTATCGACCCTGGTGGTTCTAGAATATGGGGAGAGGGCTCATTTGAACAAAAGTTAAAAGTTTTAGTGCCCTATTTCATTTACCAAAAAGATTGGAGGGCAACTAGGCCCCCTCCCACGCCCCTTTTTTCCAAAATCGTCCGATCAAATTGTTTGACAGCTTTTTTGTTCAGCATAGTTTAAAGGCCCAATAATTATGCCTTTTGAGATAAAATGACCCCTTAAAGCCCGTGGGGAAAGGTCTTTAAGCTATAAAATTTGCCCATTGTTTACGTACAGTATTTGTTTTAAGGAAGTATTCATACATTTTTTGGGTGGGGTGGTGAATTTTCTGCTGGAGGTGGGGGATTTTCCAGGAGGAGAATTTTTCGTGGGGAATTTTCCAAGGGGTGAACTTTTCAGAGGGATTTTTCTGTGGAGGTCGAGCCAGATTTTTAGGCATTATTTAAAAGACGACCAGGAATAAAGTTTAAAAAAAAACAAGTTTTTTAAATGGAAGTAAAGAGCAGCATTAAAACTTTAAATGAACAGAAATTATTTTATATATGAGGGGGGTTGCCCCCTCCTCAACACCTCGCTCTTTACGCTAAAGTTTAAATTTTGTAACAATTCTTTTAGAACGACTCCTGAAACAAAAGGCTCGTTTAATTAGAACAATAAGAAGTTTTTTAAAAAGTACTGAAAAAACTTTAGTGTGAAGAGTGGGGTGCTGAGGAGGGGATGACCCTCTCATATACGTAATAATTTCTGTTCGTTTCAAGTTTTAATGTTGCTCCTTACTCTTAGTAAAAAAAAAACTTATTTTTTTTATTTATTACCGTCTAAACCAACCTTAACTATGGAGTCAGTTGGCTCTGAAAACAAAATTTTGTGTTTTTCTGGAATTTAAAATGAATGAGTGATCCTTGTCTTAGGTAAGGACAGTGAATCCGGCCAGTAGGATAACAGGATATTTGTGCTCTTTTACAAGAGACCTTGAGAAAGTCGTAATGATAATTTCCAATCTAAAGATAATTTAGATGCTTTCCATACAAGTTGGACGACTTTCCTGCATGCTGGATTAATTATTCTTTCTGATTAATTGTCTTTTTTGTTAGTAGGTAAGTAAGTCTGTTTTATCTTTTTCCTCACATGATTTTGTTAATTTTATTTGAAGCTTTTAATCCTAGTTTAAACATCCATTGCAAAAGGTTCCAAATAAAAGCAAAATTACCTTAACTGTAGACGCTAATCTGTAAGATCAAGTAAGGACTACCGAAAAAAAAATACTGAATTGGCAGGACATTCAGAGCCGGTCATTTATATTCATGTTTTCTCCTAAAAGGATGCTTCCACGTCTGATTTTAATAACCAACTCCCTTAAGCCCAAAATTTCCATCAAACAGAGAGAGAGAGAGTATTGTATGATAGGACTTGGGCTTACCCATATGCTTTCGTTAGAAAAAGAATTGATTGGAAAATCTAATATTGTACAGAATTTGAAGTGTTTCAAGATCGGGCCGCCAGTAAAAGATATTAGTTTTATAATTCAGAGTTGAAAAGAAATTAAATTGTGTTTCCTTTGAAAAAAGTTGGCAAAAATGGCAATTATTGGCATAATTGAAACAACAAATTAATGATAATTATATGATTTAAGGCTCAAAGTCGTGCTCCAAGCGTCATATTCTTCGACGAGGTGGAGGCTCTTGTTGGACAGCGGGGCTTACCAAATGAGCACGAAGCGACGAGACGCTTTCAAGCAGAGCTCCTTGTGCAAATGGATGGAATTACACAGACAGACTCAACTAAATCTGGAGCAGTTCTGGTGCTGGCAGCCACAAATCATCCCTGGATGATTGATGAAGCTTTTCGGAGAAGATTTGAAAAGAGAATCTACGTTCCATTACCTGATAGTAATTTTGTTTTATTTATTTCTTGATGAAGCTATAGTTTTAAATGAGTCATTCATAAGTCACTCTGGTCAGGTTCACTTTTGTTACATGCTTTTTCGATCGTACTATCTAGCGCTTGATTGCAAAAACTGATAGAGCGTTTATTTGGGGGCGAACAAACACTAAATTATTCTTCTGGAGCCATTTTGACCTCTTCGATCTTAAAATGCGGTTAAGAAACTAGTTAGGAAAAATTGAAATAGTTAAGCGCATAAGCAAACAACGAAAAATGTGCCACTACCTGATATTAATTTTGTTTTATTGATTTTTTGATGAAGCTATAGTTTTAAATGAGTCATTCATAAATCACTCTGGTCAGGTTCACTTTTGTTACATGCTTTTTCGATCGTACTATCAAGCGCTTGATTGCAAAAACTGATCGAGTGTTTATTTGGGGGTGAACAAACACTAAGTTATTCTTTTGGAGCCATTTTGACCACTTTGATCTTAAAATGCGGTTAAGAAACTAGTTAGGAAAAATTGAAATAGCTAAGCGCATTAGCAAACAACGAAAAATGTTCCACTACCTGATATTAATTTTGTTTTATTGATTTTTTGATGAAGCTATAGTTTTAAATGAGTCATTCATAAATCACTCTGGTCAGGTTCACTTTTGTTACATGCTTTTTCGATCGTACTATCAAGCGCTTGATTGCAAAAACTGATCGAGTGTTTATTTGGGGGTGAACAAACACTAAGTTATTCTTTTGGAGCCATTTTGACCACTTTGATCTTAAAATGCGGTTAAGAAACTAGTTAGGAAAAATTGAAATAGTTAAGCGCATAAGCAAACAACGAAAAATGTGCCACTACCTGATATTAATTTTGTTTTATTGATTTTTTGATGAAGCTATAGCTTTAAATGAGTCATTCATAAATCACTCTGGTCAGGTTCACTTTTGTTACATGCTTTTTCGATCGTACTATCAAGCGCTTGATTGCAAAAACTGATCGAGTGTTTATTTGGGGGTGAACAAACACTAAGTTATTCTTTTGGAGCCATTTCGACCACTTTGATCTTAAAATGCGGTTAAGAAACTAGTTAGGAAAAATTGAAATAGCTAAGCGCATTAGCAAACAACGAAAAATGTTCCACTACCTGATATTAATTTTGTTTTATTGATTTTTTGATGAAGCTATAGTTTTAAATGAGTCATTCATAAATCACTCTGGTCAGGTTCACTTTTGTTACATGCTTTTTCGATCGTACTATCAAGCGCTTGATTGCAAAAACTGATCGAGTGTTTATTTGGGGTGAACAAACACTAAGTTATTCTTTTGGAGCCATTTTGACCACTTTGATCTTAAAATGCGGTTTAGAAACTAGTTAGGAAAAATTGAAATAGCTAAGCGCATTAGCAAACAACGAAAAATGTTCCACTACCTGATATTAATTTTGTTTTATTTATTTTTTGATGAAGCTATAGTTTTAAATGAGTCATTCATAAATCACTCTGGTCAGGTTCACTTTTGTTACATGCTTTTTCGATCGTACTATCAAGCGCTTGATTGCAAAAACTGATCGAGTGTTTATTTGGGGGTGAACAAACACTATGTTATTCTTTTGGAGCCATTTTGACCACTTTGATTTTAAAATGCGGTTAAGAAACTAGTTAGGAAAAATTGAAATAGCTAAACGCATAAGCAAACAACGAAAAATGTTCCACTACCTGATATTAATTTTGTTTTATTTATTTTTTGATGAAGCTATAGTTTTAAATGAGTCATTCATAAATCACTCTGGTCAGGTTCACTTTTGTTACATGCTTTTTCGATCGTACTATCAAGCGCATGATTGCAAAAACTGATCGAGTGTTTATTTGGGGGTGAACAAACACTAAGTTATTCTTTTGGAGCCATTTTGACTACTTTGATTTTAAAATGCGGTTAAGAAACTAGTTAAGAAGAATTGAAATAGCTAAGCGCATAAGCAAACAACGAAAAAGGCTCCGTAGATTTTGGCAAGTTTGAGCTATTAACTGTTTGCGTGAAGGGCTTAACTTGTATCATGGGCAAAAACGGTACGGAAGAGTGCATCTTTGAGGAACTTTTGTTTCAATGCAAAAGAGACTAATTCAGTGAAAGACGATTACGATTGAAACGGCGATTTTTGTAGTGTGATTAAGTAGAATAATGAGACCCACTGTTTTGATTTTACTAGGTTGCAGCTACTGTTGCAACCACGATCTTTTTAATCATTTTTAGGCTCATGGTAATTATTCATATTTTAATTAAATATTAGTTTTGAATCATTGTTTTGAAGTTTTGAGAAATTGCTTACGGATTTTTTGAGGTACCCGGCTGACTGACCGTATTTCAAACAGTAGGCTGTACGAAAAATGTGATTCAACACCGCTTTCTAGGGCTATAATGAAAGAAAGGTTGAGGTGGTTAGGGCACGTTGTGTGGATGAAGGATGACAGATTGCCGAAGATTGTCCTTTTTGGCCAACCGTCTAGGGCTAAACGGAAAGCAGGTTGTCCTCATCTGGGGTGTGAGGATGTCTTAAAGAAAGATTTAAAGAAAATGGGAACCTCCAGGGAGGGTGTAAAAAGGGAGGCTTTGAATAGACTGGGATGCAGAAGGAGTGTGCGTAGCTGTGTTTGCCTCAGGTGGCTTGGTGCTGCAGTGAGTTGTTATTAATATTAGTAGTAGTAGTTTTGAATCAAAGTTACATCAGTTTCAAAAGTACGGCACTGATTTCATTTTAAGGGGTAATTTATTTGCTCTTTTTTCAATCGAATGGATTTTAGGAAGGAAATTTAACAAGAACCCTAAAATACAGCTGTTGTATCTGGCTTTGTTGACTTTCAAAATTTTTGAAAGCAGACCAACAAAATGACTGTGACTATAAACTCAGCCAAAATATAAAGGGATTTGGAAAGCTGAGAAATGATAACATAGGCATATATTTAAACAGATCAAAGCTTAAGAGACGGATAACAACCTGGTGCTCGGCAGAGGGTTTTCAAACCTAAAAAAAAATTGCATTTGTTAAAACAACTTTTACTTTTTAAATGGTTTTCTAACGAATTGTTTGAATTCTTGCTCGGGAACGCAGGTTATGCAAGAATTTAATCCAAGGTGAGGATTTTTGTCGTATATTACGCTAATTAGGGAAAGTTTTTGGAAACAATTTCATAAATCCTGATATTTATGGGGGGGGGGTACACTTGACCTTACCCCCTTCCGTATCCTCCACACTTTGGTGCACGTGCTTAACAGTGCACTTCATGCATATTCCAATAATGTGATACAAAATGGTTGTATATCCTTAATTTAAAAATATTTTTAAACAACTATTTTAATTTTTTTCAAAGTGAAACATAGGCCTGCTATACTGCTACTCAATTGTTGATCACTGGGATAAAAACCACACAAAAAAACATCAAAACAATTTTATGAGCAAATGGCAGAATTTTACTCCTATGTGCGTCTTGAAAATGTCCAAGTTAGAAAATTTTCAAACCTTTTCTCCCTTTCTACCTTTTCACGTCTTCAAAAAAAAAAGAGAGAGAGAGGGAGAGAGAGAGAGAGAGAGAGAGAGAGAGAAAGAGAAAGAGAAAGAGAGAGAGAGAAAGAGAGAGAGAGAGAGAAATCTTAAATGAACCATACAGACAAGCATATAACGTCTCTTTCCTTCTCCCTCCCAAACAAAACAAAATGTTGAGCATATACCTGCATACGAGAAAGTTATTATAGAGGAAGAACTGTTAAGGGGACAATGTGACTAAGATAAGGATTAATTAAGTGAAGGGATGGTAAAAATCAAGAAAATGAACTTAATCAATTTGGCTTCTGAACAAAACACTTAGGGGTCTAATTTTTTCTATTACCTACAAAGCCTCCAACCAGGCTGGTTACAGGCGATGAAGATGAATAAAGCTCATATGAACAAGTTTTGGGGTATTCCAACATTTTTCTTCATATTCTTTCAATCTTTCAAGGTATCGTTTTTACGGTAAAACAAGAAAGACATCATAAAAAGATTGATCTCAAGAAAGAGAGCATTTCTTGTTAAGCTTCACATCGTGATAGATCATTTAAACTCCGATCATCAAGGGAAATATTGCTTTTGGAAGCGACAGCATGAAATAAGGTTCAGAATGCCACGCAGGGGTCCTTGTGGCCCTAGCCAATCTACGCTTTTTTTACATTTCCTGTAGTTCGCCTAATTTACTCATTTGTGCTACTTCAAAATACCCCTCCCCCCCCCCCCCCCGAAAAAGAAAGATATATGTGTGTGATGAGTGATTCCACAAATAGAGAAAAATTAAAATAAAGCAAAATTGCAAATCTTACTAGATTAGAAACATTGGCAGAATGGAAAACCCTTTTTGCGTACAAAAATATTTTAATATTTGAAATCTCTCTGTTGAGCAATTATCATAACTTGAAAATTATTAGTTAGTTCGGAAAGCTATCCAAAATTATTCAATTATGAAGTTATCCGAAGGACCAAAACAATAAAAAAAAAAAAAAAATTACACCTTGAAAATACTTTGAATTTTCGTGAACTTTTTGTAATAGAAAAAGAATAAATTTAGTTTTTCCTTTCCTTGGTTTTAACAGATATTTTTAAACCCCTAAGAGTTTTGTTAGACACCTAACTTACCCATAATAATATAAATTTGAAGATGCAATTGTCCTTAAATATCATAACTAAGTCAAAACTCTTTTCTTTATTATTGTATTTTAATATATCCATTTTACTTTTGTGTAGGGAACACAAGAGCTGCTTTACTTTCTTCTGCTCTGTGCACTGTCGCATTAGCATCGGATGTGAATTTGGAGGAGATATCTGCCATGCTAGAAGGATACTCGGGAGCTGATATTGTATTAGTGGCCCGGTAGTTATATTTCATTTCTTCTTTCTGCTTTTACTTTGTTGCCTTTTATTGCTAAATTTTTTTTTTATTTATTTTTGGTTATTGATTTTGTTTGTAGCTGTCTTCTCTATTTTTTTTAATCTGTTTAGTTATACTTCTTCTGCTTTTGCTTTCTTTTTCTTACGTAGCCAAATATTGCTAGTTTTGAGGATAGTTTCAGAAATAACATTTTTTGGAACTTTTTCATTGATTCCTGCCTGGTTTTTATTTAGTGTCTGTTCTGTCTTTGTCGGGTAAACTTCGAAAGGTTAGATTTTTTTTTTTTTTTTTCTTTTTTGTTTAGCACTGAGGACGACTTGGCGGAGGTCCTTGTCGAAATATTTGCTTATTTCTTCTTCTTCATGGTTCTTCACTGGCTGACAAAATCCTCGTTTTTTCACCTTTTTTTATTTTATATTTCATTTTGTTATTTTCTTTCCTCTCTGAGTTTCATTTTTACGTGCATTTTCTTACTAGTCTTTTACGAGTCTTTTCTCGTATTTTCTGTAGCTTTTCTAGTTGGAATGGTCTATGTAGTAGTGTCAGTGGAATTTTGGTAGCCCTTGATTCTAGGGCTCACAGTTTATTCTTTTTTTCGTTTTCTGTTGTTTTTTTTCCCCGAAATGAACGACAGTAAAATGTGTTCAACCTGCGGATGAAATAGCTTGTAGAAATTTTAATTATTTTTTTTAATCAGTAAAGATCATTGGTTATATTATCAGTATTAGTCAAACCTAAGGAGCAACTTATTACTAGAAGCCATTGTATTTTATTTTAAATTTAGGGACTCATTTCCTATTTGAATATATTTTGCAAACTTTTAATCCTTCAGAGAGGTTCTAAATCTAGTGCTTAAAATTTTCACACCAGCAACTGAAAAAGTTATCTGTTTTTAATTTCAATAAACATATTGAACATACTTCAGTTTGTCAAAATGGAGAGTCCTTTTAAAATTTGGCAATGCTGACCTTGTTTTTTTTTTTAATATTTTGGGAAAGGCAGACAGTGGAACGAGAAACAATTTAATGTCCTTTGACACAAAATTCACTTATCTTTGAGAATTTGTCAGATAAGTTCTGGTATATGAATATGAAACAGGAATTTTAAGTTTTAAAAACTACTCTTCTAGATACTCTACTACTCCACTACGTATGCTGTGAAATAGTATAAAAAGTCAATTAATAAATATAGAGCAAACTTCTTTTTTTGGTTTTCAACTCTTTTAAGCTTTATGTTCAAACAAAAAATTTGATACCATTTTGAAGTCAGCGTGGTTTCTAGAAATGCCATCCATGGGCCGCAAACCTTCACTAGCTTGCTAATCCGAACAAAAGTGAACAGTGCTCGAGTAGTTTTTGCCAGGGCCAAAATGCAGATATTATTTGAATTAAATTAAGTTGGTGGACTGTGATGAAAAAGTTTAGAGACATGGCTAATTGGAGAATAAACAAGACAGATAATCTGAGTGAGAGGCAAAGCTGCCATAACCCTTTTTCAGAATCGTATAAAAATGATATCATTTCACTTGTTGATAGATAGTCTATCACCCATCCATCCCGACGGGCAGAACTAACATGTATGACTGCAACTCAGACACTTTATTCACTAATTTTGCTATTATAAACTAATTACGCTAATTTTACCTAATTGTTACACTGAAAAGGCTAAGGAATGCCCAACACTAGATGGGATTGGTGTTTTTTTTTTTTTTTTTTTTTTTTTTTTTTTTTTTTTTTTTTTTTTTTTTTTTTTTTTTTTTTTGCGGAATAACACTAGCTTTTATTCTTGAAGGTGCCCACACTCTTTGTCCTAGTTGCTAAAAACACCTTTTTTTCCCATGAAACACAAGCTCTTACCAGCTAGTTATTCTGAACTAGAGTGGAACCGTAATTGAGCAATTGGGGCCTGGACCAAAATGTAGTCATGCTTGTATATAATACCAGAATCTAATTTAATCCCAGGCAACGATTTAGTCATACTTGTAGGTAAAATCAAAATTGTGCACGACTATAATGCCAATTAAATATTTGCTAGCAATCCCTTGAATTGTACAGTTTTCAAATACAGAATTTTTGACTGATCAATCAGATTTTAGTTTAGGGCAGTATTTTTTTTGAAATTAGGAAATATTGCAGCTTGGAACAGCCGTTTTTTTTTTTTTTGTCTGTCTTTTTTACCTTCTATCTATTCTTATTCTACCTTATTATTTTCTTTCTTATTAACAAACAACAAAAGCACGAAGAACAACTGGGAAATGTTTTTGCAAGACAGTGGAGATAAATTGAATGAATATTTCGGCCCTATGTCCAAGGGCCGTCCTCAGCAAGACAAAAATATATAAAAGAAAAAAAGATTCACAACAACATGCGACCAATAAAACCAAAAATTTAAAAAGAAAAATTTGTCTGTTTGAGGACGGCCCTTGGACATAGGGCCGAAACATTCATTCAATTTATCTCCACTGTCTTGCAGAAACATTCCCTGTTGTTCTTCGTGCTTTTGTTATTTGTTATGGAAAGGCAGTGTGGTCTTCGTCGCTATTTTCTTTCTTGTTAAAAGATAGAAATACATATTACTTGGAGATACTGTCAGAAACAAGCCATTATTGATACAAGTGTTTCAGGCCAACTTTCAATCTCCGCTTCAGCGGTAAAAGTAAAAAAAAAATATGTAAAAAAGGAAATGAAGGAAAAAACAAAACACATGTCATTTGTACATTTTGAGTTTCCTATCGGCAATTTTGACTGTGATTTTACTTGGACATTAAGCTTTCAATGATCATATTCCTTCCTAAATAAAAGATGAAAAGAATTTGGTGTTTGAGTGGTGGTCTATTTGTTTTGTGATTTTCTTTTCTCTTATAGGGATGCAGCTATGATGTTTCTTAGGAGAAAGATAGCTGGCCTTTCTTGCGAGGAGATTCGCCTGTTGACGGCCGAGGAATTGAACAACCCAGTATCTATGGGTGATTTTAAGGAGGCTATTTTACGTTGCAAGAAAAGCGTCAAACAAACAGAACTGGAAAGATACCGCCATTGGATTAATGAATTCGGTTCAACATAGTGCATCGAAAACGTCTTTTGTGAATAATAAACCTTTTTTTAAACAGCAGTGGTTTACAAGACACATAAAAATGAAACTAGTGACGAAGAATTACCAGGAGTGATGAAATTCCTATTTAACGTTCTTAATTTTGTATTATTATTAGCTAGTCACAGGTACGCACGCGTGAGTGTCTTTGGATTCATACCCCTTTTCCTGAATTTACATGTTTTTACAACTGTTTCTGTTGTTCAGTAGATTTTCTATATATTTGTCTATTCTAAATTATTTTAATTTGTACCCCCACGAAATATTTGATTTGTGGCTGACCGTAAGTGTCAATAGGGATATAGTGAAATAGATGGAGTGTGTCTCAGATATAGAGGATTCACAGAACTCCACAAGTATACCTGTGGAAGTAAATGATTTTTGAATTCTACTTAGCCATTCTTATATTCAGGAAGAGTGTATAATAGACTTCAGAGACTGATTAGTCTGAGATCTAGAAGAAATCTTAGGAAAATATGTGAATTTCAAATGTAACGGACACGTATTTAGGAGTCTAGGGGGAAGGTAAATTCAAGAATAAAAAAAAGGCGAAAAAAATTGGAAATCAGGAAGAATATCTTACATATTTTGAAAAAAAAATGGATTTTTTGGCAGAAAGGAATGAAAATTGTTTCTCCGAACAAAAAGAATGTCATTTTTGAAATATTAAATCAACCTTTGATAATTTTAAACTCTAGTGTGATAAATTTTAAATTCTTGCACCTAGGTAAAGAAGTTCGGGGTTAAGAAACAAGACACGATTAAACCAATGAGAAAAATAATTAGCTAAAATCAGGATATATAGGCTTTATGCTAACCCTGCGTGCGCAAAGGTGCTTCCAAATTCCTAAAGGCCAACACTTCTCGACTTGTAACGCTTGATATGTTTTTTGTTGAGAGAAGAATATGTAGCATACCTGTTGTCGAGCAGCCGCCCTTTTTCACTTTCACTTTGGTGAGATTTTCAAGTTTGATTTAGGATACATGGCGATCATTTATCTAATCAATCAAGAAGCTTGCAGAATTTAAGGTTCAGGTTTGCTTACAAAAAATTTATATGAACCATGTTTTATGACTCTTTTCGAAAGGAAGCAACGATATTAGCACTAGCAGAATTTATAATAGCATCTTATAAAAATGTGTCCCTAAAATTCATTGCTATCTTGACAAATCGATCCTTGACAATAACATTTGAAAACACCTGCTTCTTGCTAAATTTCCAACGAATGTGACGTTGCCGACAAATGCCAAGAGGTGGACCTGTTATTCCTGATTGTCATTAAGAATGAAAACCTTCCAAGGTACCTTCTTTCTCCAAATCTCCCTTGGGTGCTTACCTTTTTCCCCCACTGGAAAAGAACCACCTTTTGATGTCATAATATCTTTCGGACCCATGCCATGGATGTCTGTTTTAAATTAAATTTGACATCGGACTAGTTTAACACCCTGTTTAAAGAAAAAATTAACGATAAAAGCTGAATGTCCTAAACAAATTCTTCTGTTTTTCACACTTCTCTCTCCTTGCAATTTATGCAAAAAGCGTCAACTATAGAAATATTATTAAGTCATATATATATATATATATATATATATATATATATATATATATATATATATATATATATTATATATATATATATATATATATATATATATATATATATATATATATATATATATTATATATATATATATATATATATATATATATATATATATATATATATATATATATATATATATATAATTGGCTATATTTTTGCTATATTTTATATATTTTGGCTATATTCTACTATATTTTTGGGATTTTTCATCTTTTAAGACATTTCTATGATTTAACGAATTTTTTCGATCTCAAATGATAAAAAAAAAAAAAAAAAAAAATTGTAGAACCCGTCCTTCCGCCCCACTCTCTTTGGCCAGAGACGCTTTTGCACCTTTTATTTATTACAAGGATCGAGAGATGGTCGCCCCCTTCAAATGATTTACACTGTATCCATATTACAAGTTTAATCAGTTTTAAGGATTTTTTTTTTAATTATTGCTTGTGAAGATCCTTTGAAACTATTTGTATTCGTCATGTCTCTTCGTGACATTGCGGGTCTTTGTGCCCAAGACCTACCTAGGTGGTACCTGGCTTGAAATGTCCCTTTCCCCTCCTATGTGTAATTACTGCACAACTACCCTTTTTGCAGATGAATAGCTAAACAATAGATTTTTGGTTGCTGGTTCTTCTTTTATTATTAAATGCTGGGGATGTGTCTACCCTTACCTCTTCCTGACACGTCAGTATGAGACTTGTAATGCGCAAAAAAAATTAGCTATTAATTTTCTCTATGATAAAAGAAATATTACCACTCATCGTCGGGAGGGAGAGTAGAAGATGTGGGTGGAGCTAAAACACAAAAAATCCCTTTATGCCCCGATCTTTCAGTTTCATAGAGACCCCACCCCCCTTGTTTTCCTATATGGTAGTAAAAAATATGTTAAATGTTGTGAATTTGGTTTTGAGATACATTCTTATACCTTCAATTCAACCAAAACAATCATGATTTCTGAGATTTTGATGTAGTTTATTTTTATCTTTGATATTTTAAGCTCGTGTCTCCTAAATGCATAAATATATTCAAAACGAAAGAAATATTTACTTGGAACCAATAAATGATGATGAATTTTCTCACAAAAAAAACAACAATCTTAAACTTATGTGCTCTACTTTGTTGTTACTTGCGGGCAGACTGCGGAAAGTAATCAAGTTCATAGGAAGTTAAACTTCTGCAACAAACTAAACTTGTATGCTCTAAATGTCGTTACTTACGAACATTCCGTTTGAAGTTAATCGTGTTTAAATTGAAATTAAACTTCAGTTTCTTCAACGAACTTGGACTTCTGTACTTAGAATCATCGTTACTTACGAGCAGACAGTTTAAGGTTACTGTTTTGTTTATATATTTTCATAGTTCAACGTTGCAACACAGACTGAAGCACGTTACTGCCTTAGAAACTTCATGCTTAGGTAAAAATTCTACTAACCATGCGTTTGGCTCATTGCAATCCTATGCTCGCATGCTCAAAAATATTCTGGATCAATGTTTGTGGTTTCATTAATTTAGGCTGTTTAAAAAAAAAAAAAAAAAAAAAAACTTGCTTTTGTGTGCGTGGATGGCAAATTCTGTTTGAAGACTTGGTTTCAAATGGCAAAAAGAGCTCAATATAAACCTTTGAGGGAAATGAATAACCGATTTTTTGTTGAGGGTGCAAAAATATAATTGCAAACTAACATCGAGGAAACTAAAACACTTGAAAAATAAATAAATTAGGTTACTATTACTGCAGGGGTCGTACAAAGGTCCCTAAATCCCTATAGTCACAATAGTCCCTAAAATGGCCCTAAGAAAGAAAAGTCCCTATTTCTGTTCCCCTCTTTTATTTGATGTAGTCTTTCATTGCCTATAAAAACGAGCGTTTAGCTAGTGACGCTGGTTCTTGTATGTCATTCTGCCATCCAGGAATTGTAGTTTACTGCAGAGGGTGTCGTTGCGCCATCTACTTTCAGTCAGTTTAGATGCTACGGAACTCTTGTCGGAAAAAAAAAAAAAATCATGTCCGACTTCAGAATTTCGTCGGATTTTCAGTAAAAGAAAAACTGATATTTGTCCAGTGTTTTCGATTTTTTTTTTTTTTTCAGGAGAAGGATTTTCAAAAACTGGTGGTCTGTTCTGTTAGCAAGTTTTAAAAACCCCTTACCTCTAGTTTGAGGAAGGGAAAACTGTTGAAGATTTGCATATGTGTGCTTTACATTTTTGTCATTGTTAGTATGATTTCTTATACCGGTTTTGATACCAAGAAATGAATAGTCTACACGTTTTGTACTGGACTGACCCATGAGGCCCATGATTCACAGAGAACCAACCGTAAGAATCTGCGTCGGCAATAAAGAAGAGCCAAAAAGAGTCTAAGTCGAATTAATTCAACCCTTTATCCCATAAAAAGAGTGAAGAAACGGGCCAATGAATTTACAGAGAATGAGAAGCTTCATCCTTGATGTCGGAATTTTTGTTACATTTTTCGATTGGAGTTGGATATTTGTTGGATTTTGGACTAGTGCAGTGTGGTAGGATGTGTAGGGTGTCGGAATATTCATGATCTTTAAACAGAACGAACGGAAATCTGAGCCGTCGCTTGAGCACTTTCTGGATTTAGCTTTGTGTTGAACGCCAGAAGCATCTAGACATTTTACTTCCACTTTTTACTAGCAGTAACGCCAGAAGAGAATGCCATACAACCATTTATTTTTGAGCAGTTTAATAGATTTTGGGAGGTTCATCACTCACAAGCAGCATCTGAAATGTTACAGTTGGTAAAAAACAGCCCTGAGGATACTCAAAACAAACTTTTGCTCTCATTTGAAGGTGAACTTGCTAGCAGAACATACCTACCAGAGCCAGATGCATAATTCTCGTGCAGACTTGCTTCGCTTGCAAGTTTGGCTGTGGGATTTCCCAAATTAAAAAGCGATTTCCGAATATAACCATCATACTCGTCGCAAATTCATTTAATATTCTTCAGTTAGCAAAAGGAAACTGAGCCTCATCTCAGACGTGTTATAAAAATTGCCAAGATGGGACCATAAGAATTGCTAACCTGGTTAATGAAATGCCGTTCCGACCTGGTTCCTACTTTGGTGTTAGGAAGGTCTTAGTCCCTCAGTTCCTAATTTCCGGTTGTACAACCTCTGCTACTGCTAATAACTTACAACAGCAGCAAGCTGCCTGAGGCCAACACAGCTACATATTCCTATCCTTCATTTTAATCTATTCAAAGCTTCCCTCTTTACACTCCCAAGCAGCTCCAATATCCATTAAATCCTTCCCTGTGTCCTATTCCCACCCCATCTGATGAAGACCTGCTTTATGTTTAGCCCAAGATGGTTGACTAAAAAGGACGATTGCTGGCAGTCCTTAATTTTTCATCCACAGAACGTGTCCTAGCCATCTTAACATTTTTCTGATTACAAACATAGAAAGTGGAATAAAACTATATTTTTCATAGAGCTTACTGTTTGAAATACGATTAGTCAGATGGGTACCTAAAACAACCCATAGACAACTCCTCTGGAAATCATCTAACAAATCCTCCTCCGTCTTTCAGAGCGCCCATGTTTCAGAACTATACTAGACCAATGTCACCACTTTAGCTTCTAATATTCCAATCTTAGTTCAAAGGGGTTGATATTTGGGAGAGAGAAAACTGACCAAGTAGATAGTATCATTTGTAATAGTATAGGTGGTGGATGCAGCAAATGTTGAGCCGAGACAGAATAGCCAAAACAATGGATATTAGTTTGCAGTTGAAAATTATTTTGAAGATTGGGAAGATGAGCCATCGTGATAAGATTATGATGCTAGAATTCAGGTCAAAAACAGCGCCCAGGTCTGGCTCTAGAACTTAGGCACTTTTTAAGGTTGTGAGGTAATTTTTTAGTGTTATCGAGAAGAACTGTCAACAGACAACTTTAGCTGTTCGTTAGAATGACCGTATTTCTAGCAGTATGCTGTACAAAAATGTGTTTCTAGAAAAGAATGTTGTCTTTGGAAATTGTCTCTTCTCCCCAACACAAAATTTAAACTATCCAGGATATCAAGTTTAACGACCAGCAATTTCTTTATATTTCTTTTCGTTTTCTTAGGAAGGTGCAGCTCGGAGAACAAGATAAAGATTATGTTTAAACTGCATCCAAAATTTCACAAGAATTTGCAATAAATATTATTATAGAAGAAGCAGAGAATTCGAGAAAAAAGCCGGTCCCATTTCATGAAAAATGTTTAGGATGATTATTTTGTGTTTTACAGATGGGTAGGATAGGTTGCAAGAATCTTACTTTTTGACAGTAAATCTTAGGTGTTACAGAAGCAGAATGTCCTTCAGTTATATAGGAATAGGTCGCAAAAAAGGATTGAAAGCCTATAGAACTTTGTTTAAGGATCTACATAGCAAAGCTTCGGACATTTTGGAGTTGAGGGAGAGAGTGTTAGGAGATAGTTTGCTGTGGTGAGTCGTCCGTAGCCGTCGTAGAAGAAGTCTGATACCCGATTAATACGAGAAGTTAAAGCAGTGTCAAGATACAGGATGTCTCGAAAAAATTTAAAGCAAGGGAAAGGTTATTACCAACATGTCATGGCTTACCTACTGAAATGTTTTTGATTATATATAACGTGTCCAATACCAACAGGTAATACCAAATGAATATCCTGCAGTGTTGAGTAATCCATGTTTTGCGTTTTCAGCTTTGCTTAGAAAGTCCTGGAAGGTAGTTTGAATATTTGAAAATACTGAGGAATGTGACAGAATATTAAGCAATTCTAAATGATATTTAATATAATAAACGTTTTTGTAAAATCATATATCCCTATTTTTGATTTATATCATTAATATTTTGTATGTGTCTATTAATGTCTAGTCAAATGTATAAGTACTGGGTAGTCAAAGAGACGGTGCTTTTTTTGGGATACCAAAAAAGAGTCACTGCATTTTTTGGGACACCAAAAAGGAGTCACTGCATTTTTTTGTGACACAAAAAAAGAATCAGGTGCACCCTTTCGGGATAGCAAAAGGATTTAACCAAAGAAGGAGTAAGTGCATTTTTGGGGACACTAAAAAGAGTCGCTGCATTTTTGAGGGGGATACAAAAAAAAAGAATCAGTGTATCTTTCTGGATACTAATAAAGATTTACCAAAAAGATTTAGCCAAAAAAAGGAGCAAGTGCATTTTTAAGGACACCAAAAAGGAGTCACTGCATTTTTTGGGGGGTAAAAAGAAAGATCTAGTGTATTTTGTTTAGGAACCAAAAAGGAATCAATAAATTTTTGGGGGATGCCCAAAAAGATTCTGTTTTTGGGGACACCAAAAAAGAGTAGGTGTATTTTTTTTTTGAGATACCAAAAAGGAGTCACTGCATTTTTTGGGATACCAAAAAGAAGTCACTGCATTTTTTTGTGACACCAAAAAAGAATCAGTGGACCCTTTCGGGATAGCAAAAGGATTTAACCAAAAAAGGAGTAAGTGCTTTTTTTGGGACACTAAAAAGAGTCACTGCATTTTTGGAGGGATACAAAAAAAAAGAATCAGTTTATATTTTTGGACAACAATAAAGATTTAACCAAAAAAAGGAGTAAGTGAATTTTTTGGGACACCAAAAAGACTCACTGCAAATTTGGGGGGTACAAAAAAAAAGGTCTAGGGTATTTTGTTTAGGAACCAAAAAGGAGTCAATAAATTTTTGGGGGATATTCAAAAATATTCTGTTTCTTGGGACACCAGAAAAGAATCAGAGCATCTTTTTGGGATACCAAAAAGATTTAATATATATTTTTTGGGACATGAAAATAGTCATTGCATTTTTTGCGGATGCCAAAATAGAATCAGTGTATTTTTTCTTTTAGTGGGTTACTACACATAACCCCGCTTCTGTGAGTCTAATGCAGTTTGTATGCACTACAAATGTTGTCCTGAGGTTGCATCAGTTCATTGTTTTCCTTGTTTCTCCTTGAATGCTATATATAATATATAGCATATTATATATATATATATATATATATATATATATATATATATATAATATATATATATATATATATATATATATATATATATATATATATATATATATATATATATATATACATATATATATATATAATATGCTTGAATATAATAGTTCAGAAACAAAATTTGGGCTATATATTTGCACATTAGGGGGGGGGGGAAGCATAACACGTAATGCTTTACCGTAATAAATATGTAGCCTAACCTAAGTACCTTTCTCCCTCCTAAAGCCCCAAAAAAACTAAAGTTTAAATGGTACTCTTGTGTTATGAATAATAAAGCTTTTTATATGCAATGTTTTCTATATTTTATATTATATTTTTGTTTTTTAAATAAATTTGCAATCATTGAAAACCAGTGGTCATTGAAAACCAGAAAATTGATGCATCAAATGACCAAACACAATATCCCTGTTTACAAGAAGTGAAGACATTTACATTTTGTGACAAATATGAAAATACTCAGGATTAAAACTAGGCAATACCTTAGATCTTACCTTAGAAATTAGCTTAGAAATACCTCTGACGTAGCACGATAAATCCTTAGCTTATATTCACATTCCAAAAGTCGAAGATAAGGAAAATGATCTTTTTTGAATAAATCTAAATGATAGAATAACATTGAATGAAAAAATGACATTGATGAGATATATTTAAAATTCTATTTGAATATATTGACTGCAAATACACATGCTTAATCTCACATTTATCAATAAAAATATATAAGCCCTTGAATTACTGTTTCGACTTTGGACTAATTCACGCCACATTCTCCTTGAACGTTATATGGCCAATCGCAAATCTCTTTTGAAGCATCAAATACCAATCCACGAGGGCATTTCTGAAAAACAGATTAACAGTTAAATTATTCCCGTTTTCTTTTTACATGAGGCCAAAAATAAAAGTCACAATTAGGCGCATTAAAAATCCCTAAACGATCCACGAAAGTAATTAATGGCAAAAAAGGAGAAAATTAATAGGGGTTAAGGTTTCATGTTCGGCACCTATTTTTTGTTTTCGAATTTGATAGACGAACTTTACAAGTGTTTTAATTTTAAAGTCATTGCTTCTTTATTCAATTCTAGCCGAAGTAAAAAAAAAAAAAAAAAAAAAAAAAATCAGCGTTAGTTTCGGGCATTTTTCCAGTTAATTTTCTAAATCAGACAGAATGGACTGAATAGGGGCCATCCCTATTCAGATTTGCCATCTATGGACTACGTTCAGGGTGAGCCTGTTCTGCAGTTTCAAAAACCAATAATGTTCTAGAATACCCTTTGTATTACCAAATTTAATATGGCATGATTTAATTTCAGATATCCACCTCAGAAAAACGCAGAAAAAAGTGATTTTTGCTGAAAAGTTCAGTCATAATACATGAATAATTTGGTCATTGATAAGCAAAAATTGTATAAAGAAAGATCTACACTAAAAGAAAGATTCTCAAAAAAACAAGAAGTTGTCTTTTTTAAGACTTTTTCCAACCAGGATCAGATAATCTTTTAAAAGTATCAATTTTGATGTTTCCACACGCTTAAGGAGCTGTACCTCAAAGATAGAGCTGAAACTCTTCAGTGAACTGTCCAAGGTAGTAGACGGTGGCAGTTTTCTGAGAAATGAGCAGCGCTATAATTCAATTGTCCTTTTGTATGGTATCAATCTCAAGGCCATCCACATTTTCACCTGTCCAATAGTAAAGCCCCTATCAGAGTCATCGTTATAAGCTACCTTATCTTATCTGTTCAACCCCCCAAAAGACTCGGATTCACGAATAAGTTAATCTTAGCCTTACATCTTCCATTCCTTTTCCTACCCCTTGTCTTTGTTTTTTTTTGCAGTTAATACTTTTTTCTCCCCTACCTGCAATCTCTTCAAAGCCCCCTTTCCTGTTCATTATATATTCGTTCTTCGACTGACGTGTCGGTAAGAACTTCTATCTATCTATCTATCTATCTATCTAACTTCTGTCACCTTTTCAGCGTCAAATTTCTTAGTTCTTATCTCGGGGGCCCTATTGGGAATGGTTTCATTGATGCAATTTCTGTGTCAATAGGTCTATCTCCTTAGACAGGTGGCTATCTGTCTATGCAAGAAAAATTCCTCATTTTTAAGAAATAGTCTCTGATATAAAACTAAAGTACTCGTATTCCTTGAAAACATCTCTGTGGACACGAGAGATTCTAGAGAAACAACGGTTCTAGGCGTTTACCCCCCCCCCCCCCCCCCCGACGATTAACCCCCCCCTCCCCCAGAAATGATTTTTCATAGAAGAACGTCAATAATGGCTGTTGTTTCTGGTGGCAGGCGTTTACCCCCCCCCCCCTCCCCACGTGGAAACGAAGAAACCGGTTAGTTCTCGACTTTTACACAGGTTAAACTTGAGTGAGTGGCGCATAATACACAAGTACCAAAATTCCTTCCCCCTACGGAAATTAAAAAAATTAAACTCAAATAAAATTCTCAAATTTGGAAAGCCTTATTTTCCACGGGGGTGTATTTTCCGGGGGGTATTTTCCGCGTGGGAGTATTTTCCGTGGGGGTATTTTCCGGGGGAATGGGGTAAACGCCGGCCACCAGAAACAACAACCATGATTGATGTTCTTCTATGAAAAATACTTGGGATAATCCCTATCTAGTAATTCTGATATGTTATACCAGGCATTTATCCAATAATTTCTGGGGAATGGGCCCCAGGACTCACCCCCTCTTTGCGTTCCTGCGAGGTACATAGAGATAGTCTTACATCTGTTTGATTTTATGAAGGGTGCTGCCTCTTGACTATAATTAAATAAAAGAAAATAAGTTTTTTCCACTGAAAGTAAGGAGGAACATTAAAACAAACAAAATTTATTACGTACATGAGGGGAGTTGCTGCTCCTCGACACCTCGCTTTTTTACGCTAAAGTTTTTTAGTACCCTTTTTTGCTCAGTTTTCAAAAGATCGAGGTGTTGAGGAGCAGCAATCCCCCTTATGTACGTAATAATTTCTCTTCGTTTTAACATTTAATGTTGCTCCATACTTTCAGTTGAAAAAACGTGTTTTTTTTATTTAATTTCTGATAGTTTTTTTTAAGATAATGCCAGGAAATATGGCTCCAACTCAACGGAAAAATCCCTTCTCCCCATGGATATATTCTCTAGACAATTCAATCCTGGTGAAAATTTACCCCGGACAATTATCCTTAACGTTTCCACGCCTAAAATTAAGTCGAGGGAAGAGAAAGCAAGACATTCCCCTGGAAACTTCCTCCCTGTAGAAAATCCCCTCGAAGAAAATCCGTCTCCCTTCCCACCCGAAAGATGTATGCATACTTCCCAATAATCCATACTACACGTAAACGATGGGCATGTTTTATGACTTAAAGACCTTTCCCCAGGGGCTATGGTGGCTGTGATATTTCCAAAGACATAGTTATTTGGCTTTTCAACTATATTGAACAATATGGCTATTGATCAGACATTTTTTAGAAAAAAGGGCATTGGGGAGGCCTAGTTGCCCTCCAATTTTTGTGGTCACTTTAAAAGGGCACTAGAGCTTTTAATTTCCACTCGAATGAGGCCTCTTCCGATATATTAGGACCAATGGTTCCTTTTGATCAGCCCTGGGAAAAATAACATGTATCCGTGATCTTTATTCTGGCAAAAAAAAAAAAAATATATAAAATTCCACACTTTGTCATAAAGAACTTGAAACCTCTAAAGTAGGGTTCTCTAATACGCTAAATATGATGGTGTGATTTTCATTAAAATTCTTTGGTTTTTAGGGAATGTTTTTTCCTTTTTCCGAAAGTCTGGCAAATTTTCTAAGGCTTTTAGCATTTGATCGGCAAGACTAAACTTAAAGAAACTTCTATTTTTGAAATCAGTATAATAAGCCTATACCTTTGATATATCTATTGGTGTAAAAAATTTCCATTTTTTAGAATTTCGGTTACCATTGAGCCGGGTTGCTCCTTACTTACAGTTCGTTACCACCAACTGTTTGATATATTTTAAGGGATCTATAACAGTACGATAATGAAGCTGGAACTGGTGTGCTGTGTGTAGTGGCACAGTCATATAATACTGCTCAATTTTGTCTAACCTAGAAGCTTGCTGGTGTAACGTCTGATTTAGTTATCCAAGATCAGGAGTACTAGGTTTTGAAGAGAAAGCTCTAAATGGTTTATTATGCAGTCATCCATCTGGATTTGTTAATCTTGTTGCAAGTTTTTTCTGGTGAATCTCTGGTCTAACACCGGAAGCCCTTGGGCCAAGAGGAACTTCTTGTAAAAAGTAAACTGGGTATGCCCCTCTACCCATCCCCCCAAGAAAAAATCGGCCAAGTGTCAAGTTATTTCTAATTTAAAAGGATAAGAAACTAAGAAGTGAACAGATTGTAGAAGGGATTCGATCTGCACTTTCACTCATGATGGTAGCACTTATTAGTATCTAAATAGAACTAGAGTTGAAAAAAAATTAACTATTGACAAAAAAAAGTTCAGATGGAGAAAAGGGCGATTTTGCGGGGGAAATATTTATGCACCTTGAAGCATAAAATAGGCGTTTTATGGTTGTGGGTGCCACCTTATGGGGTCTCCGTATGAACTTTTTATGCGTTATAGTAAAAAAAAAAAAAAAATCGAATAAGATAAAAGAAAATCTTATGTTTATTTATCACACGTGCATGGTCAGCAAAATTCTTAGCTAGGGGGAAGGACAGGTTTACCAGCGCACCTGGATGGAAAATGACATCATTAATACAGATGGCTTAAGCGCCAAGTCTACGGTTAAGTGTTTTACGGGAACGGTTACGTTCTTATTGTAGGTCGCAGGAATGTTTATTTTTTCATAGCATGTGATGCGATTCGATAAAAAAGTATTCTTTTCCTAATTGGTGTCATAAGAAGCGACCGTAGCATTTCTACTATCGTTATCTGGTTTTTAAGCTTCGATCAAATTAATCAGCTTCATTTTTTATGTTTTGGGTTTCATTTATTCATTTGTAGCACTATATTAATGTTTGCTTTAAGCTTGAGTTAATTCTTAAGTTTATTCTTACTGGCTTGATCTTTTAATATAGTTCCTTTCTTATCAATGTATTATAATTCTTTTTTTTAAGATAAAATAATTATTTTTCCTTGATCGCTTTAAAACTTAGCGTCATAAGCCCTTGGGCCAAGAGGGAGTCAGCTTAAAAAAGTATTCTCGAGCAAACTTCTCCCCCCCCCCCCCAAAAAAAAAGGAAATAGGGCACAAAATTGGCTTAAACACTATTTTAAAGATTGGATCAAAGCTTATAAATTGAAGTCCTCAGGTCAAGATAACCGTAACATAGAAGAAAAAATAGGATAAAAAATGATCGTTTTGCTCAAAAACCTCAAAAGGTCTAATCAGTATGCCTCAAGGATCAATATCAACCCCTCAGTCCCAGGGTATTGCAGCAAAATTTTTTAAATTACCCCTTGTTCACTAAAATATTGTATTAGAAAAAGCAGTCATGTCTGGTGTTGATGTTCCAATCAGATTAGAGTTCTTACTAATCGTTTGCTGAATCAAGATTGCCAGTGTTCTGAAGGGTTCCAAGAATATGTTATGAAGATAGCATGCGTGCCTGAGTAAAACAAAAGAAACTATGTGCCCTCAAGTTCATAGCTTCTTTTCAAGCTAGCTTCAGTGATATCTAGTATGGCTCATAATTGATATCAAAGATTGACTTTGGGGATTAAGTTGAAACTTCAGGGTGTCCAAGGGGGGGGGGTGTCTGGGCAAGTATACCTCAAACTAGGACTTAGGAGAGGGGACAGAGGTAAATCCAGAGACACAATTAGGATCCAGAAATCAAGATGACTGGAAAGAATCATAGGCAGTAAAATAGTGCTGCCTAAGTAAAGATCGATGTGGGCACAATGTATTGTTTATTTATTTTTTGGTTTTAGGTTAGGGCACCTTGTATTGAAGAAATTGTTGTATAAACTTCAAAAGGGGCTCATTCGATTGGAAATTGCAACGTCTAGTGCCATTTTTAATAGTCAAAAGTGATTGGAGGGCAACTACCTCCCCCCACACCCACCATTCCCAAAATACTTCCAATCAAAATTTTGAGATAGCCATTTCGTTCAGTGTAGTTGAAAGGTCCAGTAAGGGAAGGTGGGGTTGGTTCGGACAAAATTTTTTGGTTGGGTGCAGCATCTGTCCCAATCAGTATCCATCTTCCGTTTTCAAACAGTTCGTGGTAACGAACTGTAAGTAAGGAGCGACCCAGCTCAATGGTAACCGAAACTCTAGAAAACGGGTTTTTGATACCAATAGATATATCAAAAGAATCAG
Source organism: Artemia sinica (assembly GCA_027921565.1). NCBI lineage: Eukaryota > Metazoa > Arthropoda > Branchiopoda > Anostraca > Artemiidae > Artemia > Artemia sinica. The sequence continues at coordinate 28,892,354 of CM051256.1, read as the reverse complement.
ATTTCAATGCTGACTTCAAATATATAACTTTCATCAAGTTTAGTGCTACCCATCAAAAGTTACGCGCCTGAGAAAATTTGGCTGATTTTCAAAAAAAGGGGGAAAGACCCCCTAAAAGTTATTGAACCTTAATGAAAATCACACCATCATATTCAGCATATCAGAGAACCCTACTGTAGAGTTTTCAAGCTCCTATCTATACAAATGTGGAATTTTACTTTTTTTGCCAGAAGAAAGATCACGGATGCGTGTTTATTTGTTTTTTTTTTGTTTTTTTTTTCCCAGGGGTGATCGTATCGACCCAGTGGTCCTAGAATATCGTGGGAGGGCTCATTGGAACGGAAATTAAAAGTTCTAGTTCCCTTTTTAAGTGACCAAAAAAATGGAGGGCAACTAGGCCCCCTCCCACGCTTATTTTTTTCCCAAAGTCACCCGATCAAAATTTTGAGATAGCTATTTTGTTCAACAATGTCGAACATATGATAAATATGTCTTTGGATGATATAGGATGTTGTGGTTATGGGGGATTTTAATATAAATCTACTGGAATTTAAAGAAAATACCCATACAACAGAATTTATTACATTAATGTCATCGAATTCACTAATTCCTTCGTGTACAATTCCAACGCGTGTTGCATCGACTAGTGCAACTCTCATTGACAACATATTTTTAACAACACCAGCCACGTCTTCACAGGTTGTTCTGACGGATTTCTCTGATCATTTTTTTTTAAATTTCTGATGTGAGATACCAGATTCATAAAATAAAATCACCAGAAACAGCAACCCGGATTATTAATAAAAAAAAATCTAGTATGTTTAAAGGATAAACTGAATTTAACTGATTGGTCTCCTGTATTTGATGCTGATGAAATAAACTCTGCGACGGATTATTTTTTATAGGGATTTCATGCTGCACTTGATGAGTCGTGCCCAAGAGTAAAAAAAAGAAAACGGAAATATAATCAACCCATCCAACCATGGATATCGCCAGCCCTTTTGACGTCAATAAAAAATAAAAACAATCTCTATAAAACTTTAATATCTTTTGAAAGTGAAGAAAATCGAAGAACCTTCAAAAATTATAAAAACCTACTTTCAAAAATAATTCGCAATGCTAAAATGAAATTTTATTTCGATTCTTTTAATGAAGTAAGTAAGTCCCCAAAGAAAACTTGGGAACTAATCAACTCATGTTTAAATCAATCGCGGACGTCTTCTTCACCATCAAAAATACGGGATGCCCATGGTAATACAATTGAAAGGGAACTAGAAATGGCAAATTACATAAATTTTCATTTCGTGTCAATCGGGCAGTCAATAGCTAATAAGCTCCAACATAATATGTCCCATGGGCAATGTAATTATCCTAAGTACCTAGGAAGTCCTTCTGAGAATTCTATGTTTTAACTCCGGTAACACAAGAAGAGCTTGCTAAGGTTGTTAAGCTTTTAAATAATGGAAATTCCCCGGGGATTGATGAGCCGTCGACCAATATTGTTAAAGCCGTTTTACCTAGTATTAATAAAGTTATGTGTCATTTAATAAATCTGTCATTTAGATCGGGAACTTTTCCGGATTCTTTTAAAAAAGCGAAAGTGTTACCACTATATAAAAGTGGTGACCGGACTAATTGCTCAAATTATAGACCCATTTCTATTCTTTCGGGTTTTTCTAAAGTAATGGAGCGATGTTTTTATAATCGAATGTATAATTTTCTCTGTTCAAAAGATTATTTTTCAAAAACTCAATGTGGATTTAGAAAAGAGCATAGTACGCAGGATGCTATATTAACTATGGTACAATTTATTCACGAGTGTCTGGACAAAAAATGGATCCCGGCGAGTATATTTTTGGACCTTGAGAAGGCCTTCGATTCGTTAAGCCACGAAATATTGTTGTATAAATTAAACCACGGTGGGATACGAGGACCAGCGCACGATTTTATCGCATCTTACCTAAGTCGTCGCTCCCAAGTGACTATGATCAACGACACAGTTTCGGATCCATGTCTGTTGTCAAATATTGGTGTCCCGCAAGGTTCAATCCTGGGACCACTGCCTTTTATAATATATATAAATGACCTTCCATCAGCGACAGAAAACCTTGGTCTGAATGTTCTTTTCGCTGATGATACCGGATCATGACTTACTGGATATTCGGAAGAGGATCTCAATGAGAAGCTGCAAATCGTATTTTCACAACTTCTTGTATGGCTAAAAGCTAATCGTTTGTCACTAAATGCATCAAAAACCACATTTATCATTTATAGTAGAATTGGGCAGAATGCACGAGGAATTTCAACAATATTTGATCATGCCACAAATATTCAAATTCAAAGGGTAACTTCGTTCCGGTATCTGGGTATTATTATTGATGAAAATCTGTCATATAAAGAACATTGTAATAGATTACGGGTTAAAGTTGCTCAGGGGGTTGGTATAATGCGAAGGTTTCAGCATTTTTTTCCATATGAAATCCTACGTCTAATTTATTTTGCGTTGGTTCATTCCCATCTTACGTATTGTCCTCTGATATATTTGGCAACATTCAGATGTCATGTGAAACCGATACAAATTCTTCAAAACCGGACTCTTCTAATTTTAAAGAATTATTTACCATCACCGTCTTCGTATCCTAATAAGAGTAAAACTGAAACTCTATATCTTGTAACTAATATTTTGCCTGTTTCACAGATTTTCACCCTCAATTCTTTTTTATTTAAGGTAAAATATGACCGGTCGGAACTACCTACGTACTTTCGTTCAAATAGTTTTTTCCCTGTGCAACATGCCCATTCTTATGAAACCCGACATAAATGGAACATTCAGCACCTAAAATTAAGCACAGAGAGATCACGGTTCTCGCCATTATTTTCGATCACGGGTTCATGGTGTCTTCATCTACCATTTATTGATTGCAGCAAATCTCTCCCAAATATAAAAAAGCAACTTCATTCTATCCTTATAAATAATTTTAAGAATTAATAATATATTGAAAATCTGGGTATATTTGATAATATTGTTTTGTTGGGTGTTTTGCCCTGTGAGTTGCCGGTCATCGGTTACCCTTATTCGCCCGTTATTTTTTTTGTTTTTTTTTTTATTGGTATTTTCGGTGGATCTTTGCCCGGTGTCGGTGGGTTTGTGGGGTGGGTGCCCGTCTATTGATGAGTCATGGAATAACTCTTATTTATTTTTTTGTTGTCAAATAGGTTTATTCCGATGAATGTACCGGGTTTTTGTCATTCGACCTTGTGTCTCCGGCGTTTATCCTGTATTTATGTCTATTTTGTACAGCATTTTCAGGAAGGATTTTTTCTGGGGGGGGGATAGAGGAGGGGGTTACTCTGGAGAATATTTCCGTGGAGGATGTTTTTTTGGGTTAAGAGACATTTCTATGAAGGGGGCGCCGGATTTCCAAGCATTAGAAATTAAATCGATCATTAGACGATCAGAAATTAAATAAAAAAAAACAAGTTTTTTCAACTGAAATGTAAGAAGGAATATTAGAACTTAAAATGAACAGAAATTATAACGTATGTGAGGGGGTTCTCCCCCAAGTCAATACCTCGCTCTTTACGCTACAGTTTTTTTTAGTGCTTTCAAAAGAGCTATCTATTCTAATTAAACGGCCTTTGTGATTCAGGGGTTTGTGAATCAAATTTTTTTTTAACTTTTAACGTAAAGAGCGTGGTATTGACTAAGGGGAGAACCCCTTCATATACGTAATAACATATACGTAATAAAAAAACAATAAAAAAACAAGCGATACGGCTCAATAGTAATCGAAACTTTTAAAAACGGAATTTTGATGTCAATAAATGTATCAAAAGAATGTGTTTATAATGCTGATCCTAAATATATAAATTTTATTAAGTTTAGTATTACTCATCAAAGGCAACGGGCCTGAGAAAATTTACCTGATTTTTTAAAGAGGGGGAAACATCCCCTACAAGTGAAAGAATTGTAATGAAAATCACACCGTCAGAATTCAGCGTATCAGAAAACCCTATTACATAGGTTTCAAGCTCATATCTGCAAAAATCTGCAACTTTGTATTTTTTGCCAGAAGAAAAATATACGAATATAGAAGTTAGTTACGTAAGTTAATTTGTAAAGACATCCATTTAGCAAAAGAAAAGTAAAGTTTTTATGCAAATAAAAGCTGCATTAACTAAAAAACGATCAGAAATTAAATAAAAATAACAAGTTTTTTAAACCGAAAGTAAGGAGCGACATTAAAACTTAAAACGAACAGAAATTATTCCGTATATGAAAGGGGCTGTCCCCTCCTCAACGCCTCGCTCTTTACGTTAAAGTTTGACTCTGTCTCACAACTTTATTTTTTAAAACAATAAAAAACTTAAGCGTAAAGAGCGAGGCGTTGAGGAGGGGACAGCCCCTTTCATATACGGAATAATTTCTGTTCGTTTTTTCAAAAGAGGCTCATTCGATTGGAAATTGCAACGTCTAGTGCCATTTTTAACAGTCAAAAGTGATTGGAGGGCAACTACCTCCCCCCACACCCACCATTTCCCAAAATGCTTCCAATAAAAATTTTGAGATAGCCATTTCGTTCAGTGTAGTTGAAAGGTCCAGTAGGGGAGGGTGGGGTTGGTTCCGACAAAATTTTTTGGTTGGGTGCAGCATCTGTCCCAATCAGTATCCATCTTCCGTTTTCATCTGAAAAGAAAGAGATTGTGTCAAAGATTTGTCAGGAATTTTGGTAGACTTTTATCTTTCGTCTTTAGACAAAAAAAATCCAATAATAAAAAAAAAATAATTGCCCGAAGTTACCCCACGGTGTGAGGTGGGTTCGGACATGGTGTGGGGTTACTTCGGACAGTAGTTATATGGGTTCGGCAACCTCACAGATTAAAGAAAAAAACGCCATTTACTGAAAATTTGAATATGTATAAAAGTAAAACAAGTAAAATGAAAGTTGAAGAAAAAAAATCAAGTAATTTGAACCAAAGCTCACAGGAGCTCTATCTCACGTTGTAGCTGCTGAGATCACATTGAAAAGTGAGTCCTCACTTTGTCCGTTCAGGCCCTCTAGTGGCAGTTGGTGATGGAAGAGAAAGAACAATGTCGTTTGAAGAGACGAAGGCTTTGTTCTCAATATCCGGAAAAATGAACCGTGCTCCATTTCTGCGAAGGAACAAGACTTCAAGATCGCTTCCAGTTTTTCCTTTTATCTGGCCAACGTAGAAGATATCCGATTTCTTCGATTTGCTCAATTTGAATTTTACCAGAACATAGCTATCCGTTTGAGCTTGGTCAATATCAAAAGGCTCAAGGTCCTCTTCTACGTCTGCACAATGAAGAGACTCGTTGCTTGAGGAGTCGCTCGGGGCAACAGGTTCAGAAAGAGTCTCCGCCTCATCGGTTCCGTCGTCTTCGTTAGGCTTGCGGACCGCGCTGTTCTTACGTTTCTTTGTAGATGGCGTCGGCTTGGCCTTCTTTTTCTTTTTAGCTACGATCTCTTCTTTCTCAGGGGTGTCAGTGAGAATACGGGTCCTCCCTCTGTTGCGATTCCCAGGTCCCGGAACGGTAACAGCCCCCACTCGGGGAAAAGGTCTTACTTCTTCGGTTGACCTTATGAAAGAAGAAATTGGTAGTCCAGCTTCGGAGTTGGCTTGCGACGAGGGGCTCCACAAACTGGTTGTTTGGTCTAGCGGCCTATCCGTCACAAAGGATGGGGCAAAAGCTCCCTCTGGGAATACATAGCGATTGAATAGAAAGATTCCAGCTGCTCGAAACGCAGAGACTATGTTGGATGCACTGAACTTCTCCAGGAAAGGAACCCTGCTGAGTGAAGCTACTTCATAAATTGAAACGCGCTGTCCGGGATGCAACTGCAGCCATTCATTGAAGCGCTCTTTCAGTGCACCCTTGAAAGGAGAAAGCATTCCTGCATCAAGTGGCTGAAGCTTGTGGGAGCAGTGGGGTGGGAATGTCAACAGTGTTACGTGATTTTGCTTACAGTGTTCGATCACACGTACATCCAGATGGCTATCATGGTTGTCCATGAGCAGTAAAATGGGAGTCTCTTCATCTGGCTTGATTATTTTCGTGAAGCGTCGCATAGCCTCAAAGAACAAGTCGCCGTTGACCCAACCACTAGGGTTTGCAAGCCCAAGGCAACCAGGGGGGCCTTCGTTTTTCATTCTAGGTATGAAATTCACTCGCGGAAAAATGAAGACCGGTGGAATAGTCGCTCCAGACGCACTGGCTAAACATACAGCAGTCACGTTTTGACCTCTTTCTGCAGACACAGTCTGACCAACCTGTTTTTGTCCAGTTGGTGCTAGGACTTTCGGTGGTGGAAGCACGGTGACTATACCTGTCTCGTCAACGTTCCAGATGCGATTGGCCGTCAGTTTGGCTCCAAACCTTCCATAGACATCAAGTAGCTTGTCAAAAAACGTCTGAACGACAGTTTTGTTGAAGCCGGAGGCTCTCCCCTGACTTGTGGCTTCTGGCTTCCTCACCAAGATGTCTGAATTCCGCTTCAGAAACGCAAGAAGCCAGTCCTTTGACGCTGCTTCATTGAATCACCAGTTTTCTGGTACAGAAATGTTATTCGCACGGGCGTAAGAGTAACCAAAATTTCGTGCTTCAGTTGTTGTCAGTCCATGGTTCATTCTCGAACAAGTGCGAAAGTAGTCGGCTAGTTTTCGCTCGTGTTCGATTTCAAAAACTTGCCTGTTATGTTTTGGTCTCGTCGGGAAGTTTATCTGCAGTGGACCAGGCTCTTCGTTGCCACTTTTATCCGCTTCTCCTGTCTGCAGCCTCGAGCGCCTGACATAGTCCAGTAGCGTGGACTTCTTTATGCCGAAGTTTTCTGCAATTTGTCTCAATGATCCTTCCTTTTTCAGATAAGCCCCAACTGCTTTCTTCATGTTTTCTAGGTTGACGGGAGGGTCTTGTCGCTTCCTTTTGTATGATCGAGGCATTCTGAAAGAAACTGTTTTTAGTAACAAGTAATAAAATGCATATTAACAGGTACACGATGTGAAAAAAAGAGGAAAAGTTGGAAATACTGACCACAGAAAAGTGTCTGGGATGGGTTCGGACAATGTCCGAATCCACCCTACTACCGTTGTCCGAAACAACCCCACCCGCGATAAAAAGTCTGAAACCTCACTGACACTGTAACTACTATAGATGCCGCCAAAAACTAAAATTTAAACAACTTAGCAATGCCATAGTTAAAGGCTGCAACAGTCAGCAAAATTCAATGGCTAGTAATAACGGCCAAATAAAATCACAAACAAAGAAAGATATAGGACGCCACACCAACCTTTTTTCGGTTTTTCTCAAATATTTCAAAAACGATTGCACGTGTGATAACCAAACTACATACTCAAGTAGGGTACTAGATGGCACGTCTATGGTATTTTTTGGTGAATTTTCGAGGGCGTTGTAGGAAGAGAGGCTCTTGTCCAGACTCACCCCGTGCCCGAGCCAACCCCACTCTCCCCTACCTATGTCTTTGAAGATGACAACCCCACAGCCCTCAGGGCATGGGTTGTAAGTTATGCATCGGGGGCATATAAGGTTCTTATGGAAAGGGTGGTTGTACAAACTTAATAGGGGGCTCATTGGATTGGAAATCAGAAGTTCTAGTGTCCTTTTTAAGAGTCAAAGTGATCGGATGGCAACTACCGCCCCTCCTTTACGGCCTATTTTTCCCAAACACATCTGATAGAAATTTTGTGACAGCCATTTGTTCAAAAACAGTCCAAAGATCACATAACAAGATTTTTTGGGGTAGACCCCCTCCTCCCAGAGTCTGGGGGCAAGGTTTGTAACTTATTTCCCTGGGGGCGTGTAAGGATTTTATGGAAGGGGTGGTTGCTTGAACTTTAGAGGAGGCTTATTTGATTGCAAAGTTAAAGTTCTTGTTCTCTTCTAAAAGCCAAAAGTGAGGGAGGGCAAGTGGCTGCCCCTCCCTTATACAGGGGCATGGGTTGTAAGTCATGTACCAGGGCATATAAGGTTTTTATGGAACGGGTGATAATATGAACTTCAGATCGGGAGGGGCTCATTTGATTGAAAGTCGGAAGATCTAGTACCCTTTTTAGGAGTCAAAAGTAAATGGAGGGTAACCAGCCCCTCCCAACAAGCCTATCATTCCCCAAAACAGGTATGATCAAAAGTTTTAAGAGGGCTATTTTGTTCAGTAATGTTGAAAAGTCCAGTGATTATGTCTTTCTGGATGTCAACCTCCCCACAGTCCTCAAAGCAAGGGGCTGTAAGTTAGGCAATTCGTTCATCGTTCATATATAGTATATGTTATTGAGAAGGGTATGCATGTTTGAACTTTACTTTCCAAAATAGCGAGGGCCATTCAAGTGAGCCTTTCAGAGAATATTGAGGGGAGTGTTGAACTAAATCAAAACACGTTATGTGTATAGCGGAGTGTCAAAAGAGTGTAACTCATGAATGGCTGGGTATATTGATTTGGAACTTTCGGGAAATGATAGGGGAAATGTCAAAGAAGAGATTACTTCTATGATACCACTACTCCTACAACTACCAATGTTAGTACTGCTAGCACTACTACTGACGCTGCGGTACTAATCCATTTACAATAATGAAGGAAAATTTGAGCCAAACCAAAAGACGCTATGTGCATGTACATTGTCAAACGAGCGTATCTCAAGAATTGCTTTGGGTATAAAGTTAAAACTTTCAGGTAATGCCAAAATGGGAAAATCATGTGACCAGAAGCCAATATGTGAATACTACAAAAACTTTTATCAATACTACATTTACTGCTACTACTACTTCAACTTCTACTTTTATTGAAACTACTTGTATTAAATAAAAAAAAAGGTTTTTTTAACTGAAAGTAAGGAACGACGTTAAAACTTAAAACGAACAGAAATTATTCCATATATGAAAGGGGCTGTCCCCTCCTCAACGCCTCGCTCTTTACGCTAAAGGTTTTTATTTAAAAAAATATAGAGCTGTGAGAAAGTCAAACTTTAGCGTAAAGAGCGAGGTGTTGAGGAGGGGACAGCCCCTTTCATATACAGAATAATTTCTGTTCGTTTTAAGTTTTAACGTCGTTCCTTACTTTCAGTTAAATAAAACTTGTTTTTTTTTAATTTTTGAACGTTTCTGAATTAATGCAGGTTTTGATTTTGGCTCACCGTACATGAATAATTAAAAAAAATTGTATATTAATTTTACTTTTATTTGGTTAAATGGCTTTCTCGAAACTTGTTTAATTTTATTTACGAACGTTTTAATTAGTAATAAATATACGTAACTTACGAAGTAACTTACGTAACGAACTTCTATATTCATATTTTTTAATACGTATATTAGGGGGTTCGCCCACTAGTCAATATCTTGTTCTTTAAGCTAAAGTTCGAATTTTGTTCCAATTCTTTTAAAATGACCGCTTAATCACAAAGGCCGTTAATTAGAATAAATAGCTCTTATGAAAGTACTAAAAAATCTTTGGCTTAAAGAGTGAGGTATTGACTAGGGGGTGAACCGAATCATATACATAATATTTTCTGTTCGTTTTAAGTTTTGGTGTTCCTGCTTACTTTCAGTTGCAAAACTTGTTTTTTTTTAATTTAATTTCTATTTTTTTTTTTAAATAATTCTGGGAAATCCGGCGTCCCCTTTATAGCAATGTCCTTTCCCCCATGAAAACTTCCTTCATGGAAAGATCCTCCCACATAATCTCCTTACTTACAGGAAAGGTCACTCCTTTACTTATACGTTAATACTACTGCTGCTACTAGTACTACCGCTATTGTAGGCAGTGCAAAAGCGCAAACTCACAGGCAGCGCAATAACACCGCTTGAGTAAAGAGCGATGTGGAAACAAATTTTTTTTTTTTTTTTTTTTTTTTTTTTTAGACTAGGGCACTTCGTATAGAAGGAGGTTTCATAGAAACTTAGAAAGGGGATCATTATATTGGAGATTGTAAGTTCTAATGACCTTTTTAATAATTGAAAGTGATTGGAGGGGAACCCCTCCCCCCTCCCACGCCTATCATTTCCCCAAATACACGCAATAACAATTTTGAGATTTCCATTTTGTTCAGCGTAGTTGCAAGGCCTAGTAATTATGCCTTTAAATATGACACACATCCCCCCCCCAACACACACACAGCCCTCAGGGTAAGTTATGCCCCGGGTGCAACTAAGATTTTTATGGAAATGGTGGTCCTATAAACTTCGGAAGGGGCTCATTGGGTTGAAAATCAGAAGCTGTAGTGCCGTTTTAACAGCCAAAGTGATCGGAGGGCAACTAGCCCCCCCCCCACATCGTAGTGTATCTTCCCTTAATGTGTCGAATAGAAATTTTGAGATATCCACTTGTTCAAAAACAGTCCAAAGATCACATAAAAAGGCTTTTGGGGTTGACACAACCCACCAGAATCTGGTGACAAGGGTTGTAAGTTATTCTCTGGGGCATATAAGGTTTTTATGGAAGGGGTGGTTGTTTGAACTTTAGAGGAGGCTTCTTTTCTTAGAAATTTGAATTTATAGTTACATTTTAAGAGTCAAAAATGATGGACAGCAACTTAACCCCCCCCCCTTCCGTGACACCCTTTTTTCCCCAAACGCGTCCATTCAAAATTGTGAGATAACCATTTTGCTCAAATAGTCCAAAGAGCATATAACAATGCATTCAGGGTGGACAAAACCAATGCATTCAGCATATAACAATGCATTCAGGGTGGGCATATAATGATTTTTAAGGAATGAGCGGTCATATAAACTTTGAATCGGATGGGGTTTATTTGATTGGAAGTCAGAAGTTCTACTGACCTTTTTAAGAGTCAAAACTGAATGGAGGGTAGCAGCCAATCCCTTACAAGCCCATCATTCTCCAAATACTTCCGATCAAAGTTTTATGAGAGCTATTTTGTTCAGCATTGTAAAAGGTCCAGTAATTATGTCTTTGAGGATGTCAACCTCTCCAAAGTTTTCAGGGCAAGGGCTGTAAGTTAGGCGATTTGTCCATTGCTTACATGTAGTATATGTTATTGAGAAAGGTATACACGTTTGAACTTTGCTTTCCAAAAAGACGAAGGGCATTCGTTGCTTTAAAACTTCATCAAAAGGCCTTGTCTGTGTGGTTGCACCTCAGCAATATATCGAGAACGACAGGGGGTATTAAATTGAAACTTTCGGGGCTACAACTGTTACAATTTAAATACAATTACAATAAATAAAATTTAACAATTACTTTTACAAATTTCACAATTTAAATTTTAAAATTAACAATTTAACTTTTACAATTTAAATAAATAAAAAGAGTGTAAGTATATCCAGGTTGTCAAAGAGCATATTTTTGACAACCTGTGTCAAAATGGAATATATCATTCCATTTTTGGAATGATATAATGTTTTATTTTTCAGGTCAACTTGAGGAAGTTTAAAATTAAATTAAACAATACTATTTGTGTCTGGGTTAAACATTGGTGAAAAAGTTCCTCCAACATATGAATAGCAAGCCAAACTATGGATCCTTATAGAAAAAACCGTAAACATATCAAATATTTAATCTTCCACAAAAAATCTATGTCAATAAAAACAAAATAAATTAACTTAAAATTTTCTTTTCCACAAAAACAAGTTTTCAAAGAAAAGTAAAGAGTTCCATTAAACCGAAAATGAGCAGAAACAAAAACAAGTAATCTTCCAAGTATAAAACTACCAAAAATTACCATCAATAAATAAATAAATCCAAAATGAACAAAAAATACAATAAATAACCGAGTCAAACTCAAAACGAGGAAAAATGAGCATGAGTAGAACTGACGACCCCCATGCCTTCTCAAGACCAAAACATAAACAAGACCAGTAAGTTTAATATACATATATAGGTATTCATTCCTTAAAGTTTCAATAGTTTTTTATTTATTGAAGTGAACAAAATGAAAATATTCAAAGTGTATTTGTTGTCGGTAAAGTGCAAATTATGTCCTGGACATGAAAAGTCATGGGGAAAGTCAGCCCTACATATATTAATTCTTGCTTGTTTTCAGATTGTTCTCGGCTATTTATTGTGATTTATGTTCGTTTTGGGTTTCATTTATTTATTGATGGTGACTTGTAGTGTTTTTTTGGAGATTATTTGATTTTGTTTTCGCTCAATTTTGGTTTAACGAAGCTCTTTACTTTTCTTTGAAAAACTTGTTTTGTGGAATAGGTCTTTTAAATTAATCAATAAAAGTAGTCTCAATGAAAGTAGGCTGAGATTAAGATGATATCAATTCCTGGAAATTTCATAAATTTTCGTTTTCAAAGTTACAGTTATGAAGGAGGAAGTTTTTAAAATACATTTTTATTTCAATAAAGCATAAAGGATCATTTGGCCTTTGCAAGGTTTAAAGGGTGGTAGCTCAACACCTGTTTATAATGATTTGTATTCTTGTTAAGTTTGACTTGATTGTTCGGTTTAATTTCATATGATTTAAGATTCATTTAATTAGATATTTCAATATTCATTTTAATTTAATTTATTCATTTATTGTAAGATTCATTTGAATCATTTAGTGTCTGCTTTGCTTTGTTTTTAGTTCTTATCAATGACACGGCTCTTTTTCACGAAGAAACAACTTTCTCGAAATTGTTTTTTTTATTGCAAGGGTCCTTTTTCTACTCCATGAAAAGCAAAAGAACAGACAAGGATTGTGGCTGTTTTAGAAAGCAGTTTGTTTTTCAAACTTTGACTTGCCTTTAAATATGGACGCCCTCCTGAGCATTGGTAAAAGTATCCACATTCACCTGGATCTGAGAAAAGGCCATCTGGAGTAGGACAGTCAAAGCAATGGAAGAAATTTTCAGCTGTGACCATGTCAAGTGGTCCAATTCCTTCACACTCAGCTCCACGGATATATTGCTATATTGCTTCAGAGCTTCATCAGTTGCAAGCCAGTTAATTGAACAATCGCAAATAAGGTGTGGAGCACCCCAGCGGCTCCAATCAATATAAAAATACCCACGATTATTTGTCTTCCAATTTTCAAAAATGGGTTCAAAAACTGTTTTATTAATATGTCTTAAATTATGTCCTCCCAATTCAATAAAGACGGTTTCTTTTGTTTTGTCTATGAAAAAGGGCTCAAACTCTTCAAGTGGAACTCCTTCAAAAGATATTCTAGTGTGTACATTCCCACCAGATAGTAAATGACTTGGTATAAATTTCAACCGTGGGTTATTTTTAAAAGTAATATTCTGTGGTACCACCCAATTTTTTGCAAACATATATGGATGTAGTTTTTCAATTCCTGTATTTTCAACTAGGTAATTATTCGTTATGTTGGCCTTGAGTGGGCTTACAGTCTTAAGATTTGGCATATTTCGTATATGTAGTCCCCTCAAATACGTACTGCCTTCAGGTATAAAATCAAAAGATATAAACTCCAATTCTCCTCCGTCTAATGAAACTTCTCGTAATTGATAACAACTTTTGAACTGATCTTCATTGAGCGCAATAAGTTTACTACTTTTTATATGCAATTCATATAATCCATATATGTGGGTTATAGCATGGCAGTCAATAGCCTGTGGTTGTATTGTGTGCAAGTTCTGTGCAATTATATTGAGTTTATTGAGCTGAGTAGCGCCTTTCAGTGAATTTGTTTTCAGTTCTGTCAGAAAGGGGGAAAAAATTTGAAGGCTAGAAATGTTGCCTTTAAACTGATCGATACAAGCAGTCACTTCTTCACTTGATATGGCCTGAAATTAAAATTTAAAAGCTTAAATTACAATCCAAAATACTTTATTACCGCATCAGACTAGAGCTAAACTGTAATACCCAAATAAAGTTTAAAAAATTAAGGTTAAATGGGTATATTCTTTGACATTTATATGGAAGAAATATAATCTAAATTGTTATCTCGAGTTTTTCAATGTTGGAGTTGAAATGATTTAAATGGGCTTCAGACGATTTCTACGGTCGTTTGGTAATCAAGACATTATCAGGTTGTAATTACTTCTATAAATTATCCATTCTCTCCCGGTGCTCAAGCCAAAGGTTTTCATTTTCTATAAAAAGAATATCCTGAGAAAGAAAATCTGATGCTCTTATATTTTGGAACAGATACATATAAATATCGCATATGAGCTAGAAGTCAGTGCTCTTTCCTCAATAGACACCTTTTGTTTTTTTCAAAACGTAGGCTGCTATGGGTCGTGGTTTGATCTTTACTAGCCTGCAGCTATCATTATGGATTATTTTGATGTAGTGTAAGGGCAACAAAAAAAAAGTTCAAGTAGGGATAAATCCTTTTATTAGACAATGATAATTCACAAAAAATACTGGATATTTTGGTAACAAGTGCAGTGACCGTCATAAGTAGAAAAACTAAAATACAACAATTAAGACCTGTATATAAATTATTTATCTTAATTGTTTTATCTTGGTATTTCTTCTGATAACGGTCACTGTACCTGTGACTGAAATATCCAGTATTTTTTTGTGAATTATCACTGTCTAATAAAAGAATTTTTTTCCTATTTGAACTTTTATTTATCGTCATCTAATCCAATTTCAGAAGCTTTTTCCGGTTTTTTCCTTCTTTAATTTCAAGTCTGAAATTAACAGTTATGGTCTAGATTACTTAAATTTTCTTTAACCTTAGAAGAAAAGATTAGAATGGGTTTTTAATCTTAAAGGGGAAAGTGAACGTAAAAGAGATATTTTTGTTCAAAAAAAACACAGGACAAGTTTGTTCTAAAATAAGATTAATAAATTGATAATTGATATCCCACTTTTCATGTGGATTGGCAGGATCACGATATAGAGGTATCACCAGTTTGTTCTACTTTTTAATATTAGTCAAAAATTGCTTGTAAATCACCAGTTTCTTTTACTTTTCAATATTAGTCAACAATTACTTGTAAATAGTCAAAGTAAGTAAGAAACTAGTAGCCAAATTACTAGTTGGCTGCCAAAAAAAGACAAGATAATAAGCTGTAAAATAGCAATTAGAATCTAATGCAATTTCCAAAAGAATTTTTTGAGTTTTACTTTCTTTAATTTCAAGCGTGAAATGAAGAGTTCTGGCCTAGTTTACTCAAGTTTAGGCTTAGAATGGGTTTTGAGTCTTCAAGGGGAAAGCGAACGCAAAGGTAATATTTTTGTTAAAAAAAAACACAATACGAGATATGTTTGTTCTAGAATAAGATTAATAACTGATAATTAATATCTCACTTCGTACGCGAATTGGCAGGCAAAGTAAACCAATTAGCAAAAATGTAAAGAGGAGAACCTAAGGTTTTCTTTTATTTTTATTTAATGCAGATAGCGAAGATAATGAAGATAATTTTTTTTTTATAGAGGTATCACCAGTCTGTTTTACTTTTTAATATTAGTCAAAATTACTTGTAAATAGTCCAAGTAAGTAAGATACTAGTAGCCAACTTACAAATTGGCTACAAAAAAGACATATTAAGTTGAAAGTTTCAGGACTTTATAAGAAGGATGTTCTACTGACCGATAGGCAATATGTTAATGTTATTAATGCTAGTAGTACCGCTGCTATTAAATACTATCATAGGAAGCGCAATAGCACTGCCTAAGTAAAGAACGATTTTGGCACAATGTATTATTTTGTTTTCCATACCAGGGCACTTCGTATCAAAGGAGTTGTCGTAGAAATTTCGAAAAGGGCTCATTTGATTGAAAATTGGAATGACTAGTGCCCTTTCCAATAGTCAAAAGTGACTGGAAGGCAACTAACACCCCTTCCATATATATATATATATATATATATATATATATATATATATATATATATATATATATATATATATATATATATATATATATATATATATATATATATATTATATATATATATATATATATATATATATATATATATATATATATATATATATATAAGGGTAAAAACAATTGGTTCTGAATTTATCACCAAGACACTTTACTAATAATTGTCCAACCCTGTCATTGTTTCACCTTCATCAGAAGATATCATAGGCAGCGCAAAAGCGCTGCCTAAGTAAAGAGCCTTTTGGGCACAATGTGTTATTTATTTATTTATTTTTTTTTTTGGTTGTAGACCAGGGCACTTCCTATTGAAGAAGTTGTCGTAGAAACTTCAAAAAGGACTCATTCGACTGGAAATTGAAACAACTAGTGCCCTTTTTAATAGTCGGAAGTGATTGGAGGGCAACTTAACCCCCTCTCCCCTCACGCCCCCCATTTTTCCAAACATATTCAATCAAAATTTTGAGATAGACATTTTGTTCAACTTAATTTGAAGGTCCGGAAATTATTTCTTTGAGGATAATAACCCCCCACAGCCCTCAGTGCAAGGGTTGTAAGTTATGCCCTGAGGGGCATATAAGGTTTATTTAGAAAATATAATCATATAAACTTCGGATGGGTCTCATTGGATTGGTAATGAGAAGTTCTAGTATCCTTTTTAAGATTCAGAGTGATCAGAGGGTGGATACCCACCCCTGCACCTTGTATTTTTCCGAAATGCATCTGATAGAAATTTTGAGATGGCGATTTGTTGTCTTGGAAACTTAAAAAAATGCTCATTAGATTGAAAATTGAAAGGGCTAATGCCCTTTTTATTATTTATAAGTTATTGGAGGGCACCAAGCCCCCTCTCTCACGCCCATCAATTCTCAAAACACATCTAATCAAAATTTTGAAATAGTAATTTTGTTCAGCGCAGTTGAAAGGTCTGGAAATTATGTCTTTGAGGATGACAACCCCCCCCCCCACAGACATACGCGCAAAGGTTTTAAGTTGTGACCGGAGGGCATATAAGGTTCTTATAGAAAAGGTGGTCGTAAAAACTCTGAAATGGGCTCATTTGATTAGAAATCAGATGTTCTATTGCCCCTTTTATGAGTCAAAGTGATCAGAGGGCAGCCACCCCTCCACGTCGTATTTTCCGCAAATGCATCCGATTGAAATTTTGAGATAGCCATTTGTTCAAAAATAGTCCAAAGATCATATAATAAGGCCTTTGGGGTGAACAGAATCCCTCAGAGTTTGGGTGTAAGGCTTGTAAGTCATGCCCCAGGGGCATGAAAGGTTTTTATGAAAGGGGTGATCGTTTGAACTTTAGAAGAGGCTCATTTGATTGAAATTATATAGTTCTAGTTCCCTTTTAACAGAAAAACATTATGGAAAGCAACTTGTCTCCCCCCTCCCTGACATATTCTTTTCCCGAAATGCATTGAATTAAAATTGTGAGATTAGCCATTTTGACCAATAGTACAAAAATCACATAACAATGTCTTTAGAGTGAACCCAATCCCCCAGAGCCCATGGGCAAGGGTTGTAAACTATGCCCCGGGGTATATAAGGTTTTATAAAAAATATTGATCAGAATTTCGTCCAATTTCCAAAAGCTTTTTCTGAGTTTTTCCTTCTTTAATTTCAAGCTTGAAATGAAGAGTTTTGGCCTAGTTTACTTAAGTTTAAGCTTAGAATGGGTTTTGAGTCTTCAAGGAGAAAGTGAACGCAAAAGTGATATTGTTGTTTAAAAAAAACACAAGACAATATAAGTTCGTTCTAAATTAAGATATCTCATTTTGTATGCAAGTTTGCAGGCAAAGTGAACCAATTCGCAAAAATGTAAAGAGGAAAACCTGAGCTTTTCTCTTATTTTTATTTGACGAAGATAGTTTTTTATTATAGAGGTATCGCCAGTTTCTTTTACTTTTCAATGTTAGTCAAAAATTACTTGTAAATAGTCCAAGTAAGTAAGAAACTAATAGCCAAATTACTAGTTGGCTGCAATAAAAGACAAGAAAATAAGCTATAAAATAGCAATTAGAATCTAATCCAATTTCAGAAGCTTTTTCCGTTTTTTTCCTTCTTTAATTTCAAGTCTGAAATTAACAGTTATGGTCTAGATTACTTAAATTTTCTTTAACCTTAGAAGAAAAGATTAGAATGGGTTTTGAATCTTCAAGGAGAAAGTGAACGCAAAAGAGATATTTTTGTTCAAAAAAACACAAGACAAGTTTGTTCTTAAATAAGATTAATAAATGATAATTGATATCCCACTTTTCATGTGGATTGGCAGGATCACCATATAGAGGTATAACCAGTTTGTTTTACTTTTTAATATTAGTCAAAATTGCTTGTAAATCACCAGTTTCTTTTACTTTTCAATATTAGTCAACAATTACTTGTAAATAGTCAAAGTAAGTAAGAAACTAATAGCCAAATTACTAGTTGGCTGCCAAAAAAAGACAAGATAATAAGCTGTAAAATAGCAATTAGAATCTAATCCAATTTCCAAAAGAATTTTTAGAGTTTTTCTTTCTTTAATTTCAAGCGTGAAATGAAAAGTTCTGGTCTATTTTACTTAAGTTTAGGCTTAGAATGGGTTTTGAGTCTTCAAGGGGAAAGCGAACGCAAAGGTAATATTTTTGTTAAAAAAAACACAATACGAGATAAGTTTGTTCTAAAATAAGATTAATAACTGATAATTAATATTTCACTTTGTACGCAAATTGGCAGGCAAAGTAAACCAATTAGCAAAAATGTAAAGAGGAGAACCTAAGGTTTTCTTTTATTTTTATTTAATGCAGATAGTGAAGATAATGAAGATAATTTTTTTTTTTTATAGAGGTATCACCAGTCTGTTTTACTTTTTAATATTAGTCAAAATTACTTGTAAATAGTCCAAGTAAGTAAGATACTAGTAGACGACTTACAAGTTGGCTACAAAAAAGACATATTAAGTTGAAAGTTTCAGGACTTTATAAGAGGGATGTTCTACTGACCGATAGGCAATATGTTAATGCTATTAATGCTAGTAGTACCGCCGCTATTAAATACTATCATAGGAAGCGCAACAGCACTGCCTAAGTAAAGAACGATTTCCCCAAACACATCCAGTCAAAATTTTGAGATAGCCATTTTGTTCATCGTAGTTGATTTCAAGATAGAAATTATGTTTTTGAGGAGGATAATCCCCCCAAACCCCCCTAGGGCAAGAGTTGTAAGTTGGGGCATATAAGGTTTTTATAGAAAGCTTTGTCGTAGAAACTTCAAAAGGGCTCATTCGATTAGAAATTCAAAGGTCTAGTGCCCTTTTTCATGATCGAAAGTGATTGGAGGGCAACTAACCCCCCTCTTACACTCACCTTTTCCCCAAACACATTCAATCAAAATTTTGATATATCCATTTAGTTCAACGTAGTTGAAAGTTCTGGAAACTAGATCTTTGAGGATGACAACCCCCCACATCCCTCAGGGCAAGGGTTTTAAGTTATGTCCTGGGGGCATATAAGGTTTTTATAGAAATTGTTGTCGTAGAAACTTCAAAAAGGGCTCATTTGATAAAAAATTGAAGAGGCTAGTGCCCTTTCTAATAGTCGATAGCGATTGGAAGGCAACTAAAAACCCTTTCTAAGCCCACCATTTCATCAAACACATCCAATCAAAATTTTGAGATAACCATTTTGTTCAACGCTGTTGAAAGTTCTGGAAATTATATCTTTAAGCAGGACACTCCCCCCACAGTCCTTAGGGCAAGGGTTATAAGTTATGCCCTGGGAGCATATAAGGTTTTTATTGAAAGCTTTGTCTTAGAAACTTGAAAAAGGGTTCATTCGATTGGAAATTCAAAAGCTAGTGTCCTTTTTAATAGTCGACAGTGATTGGAGGGAAACTAACCCCCTTCTCACGCCCACCATTTCCCCAAACACAAACAATCAAAATTTTAAGATAGACATTTTGTTCAACATAGTTGAAAATTCTGGAAATTAGGTTTTGAGGATGACAACCATCCCAAACCCACCAGGACAAGGGTTGTAAGTTATGCCTTGGGGCCATATAAGGTTTTTTTTATAGAATGTGTTTTCGTAGAAACTTCAAAAAGGGCTCATTCGATTGGAAATTCAAAGGACTAGTGGCCTTTTTAATAGTCGAAAGTGATTGGAGGGGGACTAACCCTCCTCTCACATCCACCATTTTCCCAAACACAACCAATCAAAATTTTGAGATAGACATTTTGTTCAACATAGTTGAAAGGTCCGCAAATTATGTCTTTGAGGATAAAACACCCCCTACAGCCCTCAGGGCAAGGTTTGTAAGTTATGCCCTGGGGGCACATAAGGTTTTTATAGAAATGGTTGTCGTAAAACTTCAAAAGGGCTCATTAGATTGGAAATTGAAAGGGCTAGCGCCCTTTTTAATAGTTGAAAGTAATTGGAGGGCAACTAACCCCCTCTCGGGTTGTAAGTTATGTTCTGGGGGCATATAAGGTTTTTGTAGAGAGCGTTGTCATAGAAACTTCAAAAACTTCAAAACTTCGAAGGGCTAGGGCCTTTTTTAATTGTCAAAAGTAATTTTAGGAAAACCAACACCCCTCCCACGCCCATCATTTTCCCAAAAACACCTAATAAAATTTTTGAGATAGCCCTTTCGTTCAACTTAGTTACAAATTCCGGAAATTAAGTTTTTGAGGATGAAACTACCCCCACAGCCCTCAGCGCAAGCACAAGGTGATTGGAGGGCAAGTAACGCCCCTCTCACGCCCACCATCTCCCCAAACATATCCAATCAAAATTTTGAGATAGACATTTTTTCAACGTAGTTGAAAGTTCTGGAAATTAGGTCTTTGCCAGCGTTGTCATAGAAGCTTCAAAAAGGACTCATTCAAACGACCGGAGGGTGAATGTCCCTCCCCCCAGTACCCATCATTTCCCCGAACAGTTCCGATCAACATTTTGATATAGCAATTTTGTTGAACGTAGTTGAAGGGTCCAGAAATTACGTTTTTGAACCTGACAACCCTCCACAGCCCTCAGGGCTAAGGTTGTAAGTTATGCCCTTGGGGGCATATAATGTCATATAGAAAGTTTTGTCGTAATTTTTTTTTAAAAGGGCTCTTCCGACTGGAAATTGAGAGGGCTATTGCTCTTTCTAATAGTCGAAAGTAATCAGAGGGAGAATCGCCCCCCCCCCCCTACGCCCATAATTTCTCCAAAATTTCCGGGCATCATTCTGATATGGCCATTTTGTTCAACGTAGTTGAAAGGTCTGGAAATTATATCTTTGAGGATGACAACCCTCCCCTTATAGCCCTCAGGACAAGGGTTGTAAGTTATGCCCTTGGGACATATAATGTTTTTTATAGAAAGTTTTGCTTCAAAAAGGGCTCATTCAATTGGAAATTGAGAGGACTAGTGCCTTTTTTATTAGTTGAAGGTGATCAGAGGGCAAATGTCTCCCTCCACGCCTGTCATTTTCCCAAACACTTCCAATAAAAATTTTGATATACCCATTTTGTTAAGCCTATTAGAAAGGTTGGGGAATTATGTCTTCGAGGATTGTAAGGGTTGTAAGTTATGCCCTGGGGACATATAGGGTTTTTTATAGAAAGTTTGGTCATATAAACTTCAAAGGGGACGCATTAGACTGGTAATCAGACGTTCTAGTTCTCTTTTTAAGAGTCAAAGTGATCAGAGGGCAGCTATCCTCTCCCTCCTACACACACGTCATAAAATAAGTCAAACTCAAAACGAGCAGAAATTAATCTGAGTAGGGCTCTAAACCCTATGCTTTCTAAAAGCCAGAATATAATTTTACTTTACTGAAAAAATTCTTTTAAATGTTTTCACTTTTATAACTTAAGAAATCAAACATTAATCAAGATTTTAAGGAATAAATATCAGCATATGTATATTAAACTGACAATGCGCATTTTTTTCTGTAAATTCATTTGAGTTTTTTCAGTAAAGTACAAATTATATTCTGGCTTTTAGAAAGCATAAGGTTTAGAACCCTACTCAGATTAATTTCTGCTCGTTTTGAGTTTGGATTATTTTAATTTGTGTTTGTTTTGGGTTTCATTTTTTTATTGATAATAATTTGTGGTAGTTGTATTCTTGGTAGATTATTTTGATTCTATTTTTGTTCATTTTTGTGCAATGGAGTTCTTTACTGTTTTTTTTTTTTTTTTTTTTGAAAAACTTATTTTGTGCAAAAAGTTTTTTTGATTAATTACTAGTAATATCAATACTACTACTGTGATTACTATTACAACTATGCCTAAGGTTATGAAGGTGAAACTTCCAAGGAATTTTGAGGGGGGAAGGTGAACTGAATCACAGCGTGCCGTTTATGCAGGTTGTCAAAAGGGTGTAACAGCAATATCTTAGAAAATGTTCGGTGTGTTAAGTTTAAAATAACAAGGCTTGTTGTAAGGGATGTTGAACTAACCAAAAGGAAATATTTATATCCTAATCTTACTGCTTCTACTCATACTACTACTACTACTGTTACTATTATTACTACTGCTGCCACTAAAGCTTAGACTACTACAGTAATTCTACTGCTACTGCCACTGTTACTGCTATTAACTAAGGATATAAATTTGGGGTATATAGAAACTGTATGGAACTAATTCGAAACACATTATACCCACACAGGTTGTCAAGCAGACGCATCAGAAATGCTTCAGAATGGGTTGACGGTATGAAGCTGAAACTTTCAGCGTATGTTGAAGGGGGTGTTGAAGAAACCAAAGGTGCTACGCACATACTGTTGTAACGCTGCTACAACTATTGCGACTGCGAAATTTAAGGGCATTAAGATGAAGATTTTAAGGAATATTTAGGCAGATGTTGAGATAAATCAAAACAAACTATGAGCATATGGATTTTCAAAACAGTGAAAAAGCAATATCTGAAGAACAACTTGTTTTATTAAGTTAGACCTTTAAGGGTAAGTTTCGGAGGATTTGAAGTAGCCAGAAGGCACTATGTGTATACTTTTAGTACTACCACAATAGTTATTGTAACTAATGACCCTAAGGGTATTAAGGGGAAACTTTTAGGGAACGTTTAGGAGGAGTTTCAATTAAACGAAAAAATTGCATGCATGGAAGTTTTCAAAAGAGTATAAGGCAATATCATAAGTAGCACCACTCTATAATTACTAGAAATATCATTGAAACTTGTAAGGGAGCTAATTCGATTCAAAATTAAAAGTTTTATTGCTCTTTTTAAGAGTAAAAGATATTGGACGGCAAGCAGCCTTTCTCTCAAGCCCATTCATTTTCCAAACACATCCAGTCAAAATTTAGAGAAAACTATTTTGTCTGGCATAGTAGAACGGTCTGGCAACCATGTTTTTAGGGATATTGGGCATGTCAACCGCCCACAATTATGCAATTGGCCCATTTTGCTTTAAAATTAAATATTGATTTAAACTAAATTGAAAAGCATTGGGATTATGGTTGCAAATAAGACACCTCAGCAATATATCGAGAACGACTGGGGTATTAAGTTGAAACTTTTGGGGCTACTACTATTACTAATTCTGCTTTTACAGTTTAAATAAATAAAAAGAGTGTAAGTGTGTCCAGGTTGTCACAGAGAATAGATAGAATCTTTCGGGAATGGTATTAAGTTTTATCTGTCAGGCCAACTTCAGAAGTTATACAATTAAAAAATACTGTTTGTGTCAGGATGAAAAATAAAACTGAAAACTTAAAGAAAAAACTGAAAACATATAAAATATCTTTTTTTCCATTGAAAGGACTATGTCAATAAAAAATGAACAGAAATTTATTAAAAAAACTTTCATTCCACAAAACAAGTTTTTCAAAGAAAAGTAAAGAGCTCCATTTAGCCAAAAATTAGCAGAAATAAAATAAAATAATCTTCCAAGCGTAAAACTACCATAAACCACTTTCAATAAATAAATGAAACTCAAAGCGAACAGAAATTACAATAAATAGCCGAGTCAAACTCAAACGAGCAGAAGTTAACATGATTAGGGTTGATAAGCCCTATGCCTTCTGAAGACCAGAACATAATTTGCGCTTTACTGAAAACAAAATGAATTTAAAATGTTTTCACTTTTTTTACTTTCATAAATAAAAAATTATTAAAACTTTCAGGAATAAATATCAGTATATGTCAATAAATATATATGTCAATTAAACTGACAATCCACGGCTATTTTTTTTTTTTTAAGTAAAGTAAAATTGTGTTCTGGTCTTGAGATGGCATAGGGGTTATCAGTCCTGCTCATGTTAATTTCTGCTCGTTTTGTGTTTTCGGCTATTTATTGTAATTTCTATTCGTTTTGAGTCTCATTTATTTATTAATAGTTAATCCATAAAATTTTGAGAGAGAGAGAGAGAGAGAGAGAGAGAGAGAGAGAGAGAGAGAGAGAGAGAGAGAGAGAGAGAGAGAGAGAGAGAGAGAGAGAGAGAGAGAGAGAGAGAGAGAGAGAGAGAGAGAGAGATGAGAGAGAGAGAGAGAGAGAGAGAGAGAGAGAGAGAGAGAGAGAGAGAGAGAGAGAGAGAGAGAGAGAGAGAGAGAGAGAGAGAGAGAGAGAGAGAGAGAGAGAGAGAGAGAGAGAGAGAGAGAGAGAGAGAGAGAGAGAGAGAGAGGAGAGAGAGAGAGAGAGAGAGAGAGAGAGAGAGAGAGAGAGAGAGAGAGAGAGAGAGAGAGAGAGAGAGAGAGAGAGAGAGAGAGAGAGAGAGAGAGAGAGAGAGAGAGAGAGAGAGAGAGAGAGAGAGAGAGAGAGATAGAGAGAGAGAGAGAGAGAGAGAGAGAGAGAGAGAGAGAGAGAGAGAGAGAGAGAGAGAGAGAGAGAGAGAGGAGAGAGAGAGAGAGAGAGAGAGAGAGAGAGAGAGAGAGAGAGAGAGAGAGAGAGAGAGAGAGAGAGAGAGAGAGAGAGAGAGAGAGAGAGAGAGAGAGAGAGAGAGAGAGAGAGAGAGAGAGAGAGAGAGAGAGAGAGAGAGAGAGAGAGAGAGAGAGAGAAGAGAGAGAGAGAGAGAGAGAGAGAGAGAGAGAGAGAGAGAGAGAGAGAGAGAGAGAGGAGAGAGAGAGAGAGAGAGAGAGAGAGAGAGAGAGAGAGAGAGAGAGAGAGAGAGAGAGAGAGAGAGAGAGAGAGAGAGAGAGAGAGAGAGAGAGAGCGAGAGAGGTCTAAGGATTTCCTTAGCAAGGCTAGGGCAATTAGTGGCTCTATTATAAACTATTTATTTATTAAACTATATTATTATAAACAATATATTGTTTCTTTTGAACCACTCCATCTTTGAGCTAGAAAGAGGAACCATGGCTCCACTGACTGTATTCCAAAACAGCCACTTGGCTGTTTGGACAGAAAACCATTTTCAAAATTCCACAGAACTTTACTTAACATTTTCTTATAAAAACAAATCCTTTTTAGATATCATATGTTCATGTCAACTGTTTCAGGAAAACTTCCTCAACAGAGGAAAAGATTAACACAATGGCTAGTTTCAATTCGTAAATTAAAGCAAAATTGTTTTCATTTTTTTCATTGATGGCGTAGAATTGGATGTTTCATAACAGCTGTCTATCTTAAATTGAATAATAATACTATCATGAATCTGAAACAGCTATAAGATTGAGTGTCTTTGCCTATAGAAAATGTCAAAAGTCAGCCCAAAAATGTTCGTCCGTGTGATTTTTTGTCTTTGTGATAACCTCTTCTTGGCAGATTCAAGAGAGTACTCGTATCTTATCTTCAACTTTGCACTTACAAAACAGATTGCAAATATTCTTATACCTCCGTTTTCTATGTGAAGGTTATATCAATAGCAGGTTAGTTCTACTCTAAATATAAGCAAAGCTGTTACTATCCTGACTTGAAGCGAGGATACTTCACTTGAAAATTTTATTTAAACTGAACTTGCATTGATTGGTAATTAGAGGGTTGTTTTAAATATGCATTTTATGATTGTTTTTTTTAGGCCAAAATTCTAACTGTTAATATGTGTTTTATGAATATGCCGATATTCATTATTTATTTGATAAAAGTTCTCGTATAGCTAATTTATTCCAAAAAGTTAAAAATATGTACCAATGGAAAAACGTCCCAGATCTAGGGACAATGGCTGACACTTTTGCAACAGGCCTTTTGTAAAAATGGATTTTTTTTTATTTTTTAAAAGGAACATGTTGTTACTAGTTAAAATTGAAATTATAAAAAGAATATGAATCTGTACGATTTCAAGTTGAATTGGGGCTATGATTCAGTTTACAAGCTTTAAAAAGAATTTCTAGCTTTCACATATCTTTGTCATGACTGTAGCGACAGCTGTAACCTAGCAAAAGATGAACCACGCCCCAGGGTAGCCAGCTAAATGCTAGTTACTATGGAGGAGGAAGGTTCCTAAGGCATAAAAAACTGACATAGGGTGGCATCTACAAAATTTATGATAAATGCTTCAGATAAATTGGATAAATGTTCATAATATTCCAGAATTATCCTATGACCGCTTTTAATTAGGATCAGTACAAGTATGGATTAATGAATATAGGGTAAAGGATATATTAGTGAATCTATTGAGAAAAAGCACTTCTCAGAATATTTAAAATATTTTATTTTGCTTTCTCTTGAAGCATTTAGCTGCACAAGTTAAATTTCAAGTGAGGATTGGGGTTTGTAAAAGCAGTGGGATAACCCTACGTATGAGTTTACAAGCTTTAAAAAGAATTTCTAGCTTTCACATATCTTTGTCATGACTGTAGCGACAGCTGTAACCTAGCAAAAGATGAACCACGCCCCAGGGTAGCCAGCTAAATGCTAGTTACTATGGAGGAGGAAGGTTCCTAAGGCATAAAAAACTGACATAGGGTGGCATCTACAAAATTTATGATAAATGCTTCAGATAAATTGGATAAATGTTCATAATATTCCAGAATTATCCTATGACCGCTTTTAATTAGGATCAGTACAAGTATGGATTAATGAATATAGGGTAAAGGATATATTAGTGAATCTATTGAGAAAAAGCACTTCTCAGAATATTTAAAATATTTTATTTTGCTTTCTCTTGAAGCATTTAGCTGCACAAGTTAAATTTCAAGGTGAGGATTGGGGTTTGTAATAGCAGTGGGATAACCCTACGTATGGCATTAGAAATGATAAAAATAAAACTAAAAACTAATTATTTTGAATGAAAGCAAAGAGCAACTGATATTCTTAAAGCGGACAGAATTTATTGGGTATGTAAGGGAGCTACCTACAGTCTTAGCCCCCCACGCTTAATGTTAAAGCCTGGTTTTTGTCTTCAGGAGTTTAAAAACAACAATATTTGCAATGGTATAAAAAGAACTTTTCACAATGCTTCAAAAATGGAAAAGCTTGTTGGCAAGCATTTACTTTAGACAGTAAAACTTACACAATTATAAAAACCAAGTAGAAGTTCAATGTTATGTGTCTCAGCCTGAGTCTCTTGATGATATAGGTGTGCTTCAACGACTTGTGTTAAGACTATTGATGTTCTTAATTTATATTGAAATTATTACAAAGTTGTCCAAAAGACTAGGCAGTGCAATAGCGCTGCCTAAGTAGAGAGCGATGTGGGCACAATGTTTTTTTTTATTTCATATTGTTGTTTTTTTAACCAGAGCACTTCGTATATAAGGAGTTGTCGTATAAACTGCTAAAACGGCTCATTTGATTGTAAATTGAGAGGACTAGTGCAAATTTAATAGTTAAAAGTGATTGGAAGGACACCCCCCCCCAATCCCCCTCCCCTCCCACGCCATCATTTCCGCAAACACATCCAATCAAAATTTGAGATAGCCATTTTGTTCAGCGTAGTTGAAAGGTCCGGAAATTATGTCTTCGAGGATGCCACCCTACCACAGCTCTCGGGGCAAGGGTTGTTAAGCTATGCCCTGGTGGTATATAAGATTCTTATAGAAAGGGTGTTCGTATGAACATCAGGATGGCTTATTGGATTGGTAATCAGAAGGTCCAGTGCTCTTTTAAAGAGTCAAAGTGATCGTAGGGCAGAAACCCCCTCCATATGTTGTCATTTCCCGAAATTCCATTTGATAGGAATTTTGAGATGGCCATTGTTATTGTAAGAATTTGAAAACGAATCATTCGACTGGAAATTAGTCAAATTGATTTGAGGATAACCAGGCCCCCCTTCCCAATCGTTTCCCCAAAGACGTCCAATCTATTTTTTTTTATAGCCGTTTAGTTCAGCGTAATTGAAAGGTCTGGAAATTATGTCTTTGAGGATGACAGCCCCATCTCATCTATAAGGTTCTTATGGAAAGGTTTTTATATATAAGGTTCTTATGGAAAGGGTCAAAGTAATTGGATGGCAGCCCCCCCCCCTCCCACGTCATATTTTTCCTCAATGTATCTGATCAAAATTTTGAGATTGACATTTGTTGAAAAAAAATAGTCCAAAGATCACACAACAAGGCCTTTGAGGTTGACAATCCCTACGAGTTAGGGGGCAAGGGTCGTAAGTTATGCTCCAGGGGTATATAAGGCTATTTTACAGAAAGGATGTTCATGTCAACTTTAGAAAAGGCTCATTTCATTGGAAATTTATAGTTCTAGTTCCTTTTTGTGAGCCAAACGTGATGGAAAGCAACTGGACCTCCCCCTCTCCGTTACATCATGTTTTCCTGAAACTCATTCATTTGAAATAGTGAGATAGTTATCTTGTAAACCAATAGTCCAAAAATAATGAACAATGTCTTTAGACTGGACACAACCCCCGAGAGCCCATTTGTAATGGTTGTTAGTTATGCCCCGGGGCAAATAAGTTTCTTAGGGAACGTGTGGTCGTATAAGCCTTTGG
The DNA here is from genome assembly GCA_027921565.1 of Artemia sinica. NCBI lineage: Eukaryota > Metazoa > Arthropoda > Branchiopoda > Anostraca > Artemiidae > Artemia > Artemia sinica. Next base: position 28,863,758 of record CM051256.1, on the reverse strand, counting down.
TCAGACGGGGCTCATTTGATTGAAAGTGGGAAGTTTAAGTGCCCTTTTTAAGAGTCAAAAGTGAATGGAGGGCAATCAGCCCCCTAAGCTTATCATTCCCCAAAAAACATTCGATTGAAATTTTAAGAAAGCTATTTTGTTCAGCATTGTTGAAAGATTTAGTATTTATATCTTTGGGGATGTCAGCCTCCCTAGAGTCCTCAGGGCAATGACTATAAGTTAGGCGATTCGTTCATTGTTTACATATAGTATATGTTATTGAGAAAGATATGCATGTTTGAATTTTACTTTCCAAGAAGAAAAAGGGCATTAAGGTGACCCTTTTAGAGAATGTTGAGGGGAATATTGAACAAAATCAAAACACGTTATGTGTATACGGATTGTCAAAAGGGTGTAACTCAGGAATAACTGAGTATATTAATTTGGTAACTTAAGGAAATGATAAAGGAGATGATCAAATAGGCAATATTTGCATGCTACCAATACTATTACTACTACCACCGCTACTAATACCGCACCACTCCATTTACAATTCTGAGGGGAAATTTGAACTCAAGCAAAAGAGGCTATGTGCATGCACCTTGTCAAAGAGGTGAATATCAATAATTGATTTGGGCATTAAGTTTAAACTTTAAGAGAGTGCTTAAAGGGGGAGAACATTAGATCAAAAGGCAATATGTGCGTACTACTGCTAATAATACTGTTACTGCTAAATTTACTACAACTACTACTACTTTTATTGTAGCTACTTTTAAGGCTAAGAGCATTGAGAAAAAATTTCAAGAAGTATATTAACATACAGGTTATCAAAAGGGTTTATCAGCAATGTCATAGCAATGGCTAATTGCATTAATTTGAAACTTCCAGGACTTGATGGGAGGGATGTTCTACTGACCAAAAGCAAAATGTTAATGCTACTACAGCTACTAGCATTCCAAAAAAGAAGTTTTCTAAAGAAAATTAAAGACCATATTAAACTTAAGATCAGAAGGAATAGAAAAGTGCAGTTACTCAAATTCAGAAGGACCAGAAATTACTATTAAGGAATAAATGAAACTCAAAACCAGCAAAAATTAAATAAACAATCATAGCAAAAAAACATACAACAGGTACTAATATAAAGGAATAAATAAATCTTAAAATGAGTAAATTTTAAATTTAATATGCAAATGAACCTTAAAACGAACAAAATATTATGCTATTGAAGTATAAACGAAACCCAAAATGAACAGAAATTAAACGATCATATCAAACAAACATACAATAGGTACTAATATAAATGAATAACTAAATCCAAAAACCAGTGAAACTTAAATTGAATATGTAAATCAAGCTAGATACGAACAAAACTCATTAGGAACAAGAGTTTGGGTTTTGTCTCCTCTCACTGTAAAAGCCTAAAACCTACTGCGTCATTGGCGCTTTACTGAAAACTATATGTGTCTTGAATAGTCTTGGAAAGTACAAATAAAATCAAACTGAATATTTGATATAACGCTATTAATTGTTGAGAGATGATCAGTTCAAGATCTTATTTTACTTTAATTTTATTTCCGTTTTCAATGCTGTAATAACTGGAAAAGAAAATATTTGTAATATAATTCGTTTTTAGTGAAGCACTAATGACGCGGTAGGCCTTAGACTTTTACAGTTAGGGAAAGGGGCAGTATCCAACTCTTGTTTGTAGTGAAATTATACTTGTCTTGAACAGTCTTGGAAAGAACCAACAAAATTAAACTGAACATTTGATATATAATGATATTAATTTCTGAAAGCTCATCAGTTCAAAATTAAATTTTACTCTAATTTCTATGATTTTTTTTTCAATATTGTAATAAGTGCAAAAAAAACATTTTTAATATAATTCGCTTCTAATATAATTCTTCTGCTGCAAAATATCATTTGAAAAGTTGCTTTTTTCGGGCATGATCAGTTACTTTATTCTCTGAAATGTTGTCATATCCCTTGAAATGTCACCATAAACTGGTTTTCAGAGTATTCCTTGTTGTTAAAAATCGCAAAAATGGTTGACTTTTATTATAAATTTAATAGTGCAACATTATGTTTAAAGTTTAAATTTTCCTGGTAAGAAGTGATGGGTCCAATGATTTAAAAAAATATTTCTCCTAAAATACTAAAATACTTTCTTTGAGATAATCAGATGATCAGATAACAAAACTTTGGCATCAAAATAACCCCCCAGAAATCGGGGGAACTACGGGTTGTATTTTTTGTCCCGGGGCATATAAGATTTTATGAAAGAGATGGTCGTAGGAACTTAGGAGGGTTTCAAATGATTAGAAATTCAAAGTTCTAGCTCTCTTTTTAAGATTCAAAAGCGATCCAATGGCGACTAGCCCCCCCCCCAGCCCTTTTTCCCCAAATACGTCTAATCAAACTTTTTGTATAGCCATTTTGCTCAAAATGAACCAAAAATCATATAACAAATCTCCAGGGATAACAAAGTCCCCCCCCCCAGAACCCGGGGGCAACTGTTGTTAGTTATACCCCTGGGATATATACGGTTTTTATGGAAGGGATGGTAGTATAAACTTCGGAGGGGTTAATTCGATTGTAAATTGGAATTTCTAGGGCTATTTTTTATATTAAAAGTGATCGGAGGGCAAATAGACCACTTCCCCCTTTTTTCCCCAAATGCATCCGATCAAAATTTTTAGATAGCCATTTTGTTCAAAATAGTTTAAAGATCAAATAACAAAAACTCAGGGATCTGCACCCAAAAACCCCACCCCCAGAGCCTAGAGGAAGTGTTGTAAGCTACGCCCCGGGAGCAGATAAGGTTTAATGTAAGGGGCGGAAACTCAGAGCCTGGGGGCAAGTGTTGTAAGTTATGCAACGGGGGCATATAACATTCTTGTGTAAGGAGTGGTGGTATAAACTTCAGAGGTGGATCATTTCATTAGAAATTGAAAGTTCTAGTTACAGTTTTAGGAGTCAAAAGTGAACTTAATACTTTTCAATTTTCTAATAAAATACTGAAGTCCTAGAAGCAAAAAAAAAACAAAAGTGTATGAGGAACTCAAAATTCTTCACAACAATCAGGGACAAAAAAACTGAGAGTAAATTATTTCAATGACCTAAAATCCTATCTGAAGATAACAGGAATTAAAATCCCTGATTGATATAATGCACAAACATTGCTTAACTCAGCAATTTGTTTTTTTGAGAACTAGAAATTACTGTTACAAATTCATTGAAAACAAAGCTATAAATTAAGCAAATATTGACATTTCTTTTATGAAGTTTGCTTTATTGGTTAGAACTCCTTCTTCTAAATAGTGCCTTTCTTGCGTAAATAAGCATTATCAAATTACCAGGGGCGTCGTTTGGGGGTGGGCAAGGAGGGGGGGGGGGGTTCAGTTGTCCCCCAATAATGTGGATAAAAAAAAATACTAAACATCCCATGCCCTTTGACTATCCAGATATGGACCCCTCTCCCCCCCCAATAAAAGTGGTGGAGATCCGCCCCTGCAAATTACCAAATGAGTTAAAGATAGGCGTTGCAATAGGAAAGTAAATATATCCCGATTTAGTTAAGCACAAGATTGAAAAAAAATTGACTCATTTGATTGTAAATTGGAATTTATAGAACATTTTTAAAGAGTCAAGAGTGATCGGTGGGAAACTAGCCCCTCCCTCCTATACAGTCTATTCCCCAAAAAACATCCGATAATAATGAGATAGCAATTTTGTTCAAAATAGATTAAAGATCAAATAATAAAAACTCAGGGGTCAACACGACCCCCTAAAGCCCGGGGGGAAGTGTTGTAAGTTATGCCCGGGGCAGATAAGGTTTTATGTAAGCGGTGGTCGTATAAGCATCAGAGGTGACTCTTTTCTTTTGGAAATTGAAAGTTCTAGTTGCCTTTATACGAGTCATCAAAAGTGATGGGCAGGCACACACACCCTCCCCTCACTCTCTTTTCCCAAATGCATCCGATCAAAATTTTGACATAGCCATTTTGTTTGAAATAGTCCAACGATCAGATGACAAAAACTTCGGAGCAAACATAACTTTACCCACCCCCTCCCCGAAACCCGTAACTTATGCCCCGGGGGCATATAAGGTATTTTGGAAGAGGCGGTTGTATAAACTTCGAAGGGGACTCAAATGATTGGAAATTGAAAATTCTAGCTTCCTTTAGAAGAGTCAAAAGTGATCCGATTACAAATAGTCTCCCCCCGGGAACCCTAAAACCATAAGGCTCCGATATTTTTTCCTAGGGGCACTTCATATGAAAAAGATGGTCATATAAACTTCGGAGGGGGCTCATTCGATTGGAAATCGGAAATTATAATGCCCTTTTTAGCATTCAAAATTGATGGGAGGGCAAATAGCCCCCCTACGCCCTTTTCCCCTAAATACATCCAATAAAATTTAAAAAAATAGTTCAAAGATTAGATGAAAAAACTCCAGGGTCGACACAAACCCCGAGGGTCCAGGGGCAGGCGTTGTAAATTACACCCAGGGGGCATATATGATTCTTTTGGAAGGGCTGTTCGTATAAATTTCAGATGGGGTTGATTTGATTTGAACTTGAAAATTCTAGTTTATTTTAAGAGTGGAAAGAGATCAGAGGTCAAAAAGCCCCCCCTCCCCCACGCCCTTTTTTCCCCAAATCAATCCGATAAAAATTTTGAGATAGCCATTTGATTGAAAACAGTTCCATCATCAGATAACAAAATCTCCGGGGTCGACACAACCCCCAGAACTCAGTGGCAAGTGTTTTAAGTTATGCCCTGGGGGCGCATAAGGTCCTTAAGTAAGGAGTGGTCGTATATAATTCAGACGTAGCTCATTTGATTATAAACTGAAAGTTCCAGTTACATTTTTAAAAGTCAAAAGTGATCAGAGGGCATCTCTACCCCCCCCCCCTACACCCTATTTTCCTTCAAAGCATCTAACCAAGTTGAGATAGGCATTTTCTTTGAGATAATCAGATGATCAGATAACAAAACTTTGGCATCAAAATAACCCCCCAGAAATCGGGGGAACTACGGGTTGTATTTTTTGTCCCGGGGCATACAAGATTTTATGAAAGAGATGGTCGTAGGAACTTAGGAGGGTTTCAAATGATTAGAAATTCAAAGTTCTAGCTCTCTTTTTAAGATTCAAAAGCGATCCAATGGCGACTAGCCCCCCCCCCAAGCCCTTTTTCCCCAAATACGTCTAATCAAACTTTTTGTATAGCCATTTTGCTCACAATGAACCAAAAATCATATAACAAATCTCCAGGGATAACAAAGTCCCCCCCCCCCAGAACCCGGGGCAACTGTTGTTAGTTATACCCCTGGGATATATACGGTTTTTATGGAAGGGATGGTAGTATAAACTTCGGAGGGGTTAATTCGATTGTAAATTGGAATTTCTAGGGCTATTTTTTATATTAAAAGTGATCAGAGGGCAAATAGACCACTTCCCCCTTTTTTCCCCAAATGCATCCGATCAAAATTTTTAGATAGCCATTTTGTTCAAAATAGTTTAAAGATCAAATAACAAAAACTCAGGGATCGGCACCCAAAAAACCCCACCCCCAGAGCCTAGAGGAAGTGTTGTAAGCTATGCCCCGGGAGCAGATAAGGTTTAATGTAAGGGGCGGAAACTCAGAGCCTGGGGGCAAGTGTTGTAAGTTATGCAACGGGGGCATATAACATTCTTGTGTAAGGAGTGGTGGTATAAACTTCAGAGGTGGATCATTTCATTAGAAATTGAAAGTTCTAGTTACAGTTTTAGGAGTCAAAAGTGAAACCTAATACTTTTACACCACCCCCCCCCCCGCCCCTCACACACACCCTCTTTTATTCAAACGCATTTAGTCAAAATTTCAAGATAGCCATTTCATTTGAAATGGTCTAAAGATCAGATAAAAAAAAACTTTGGAATGAACATAACCTCACCCCCAGAGCCCGGTGAAAGGGTTGTAACTTATGCCCGGGGGCATTTAAGGTTTTTATGGAGAAAGTGAACTCCCCACCAACCGTCCTTTCCCCAAATGTATCAGATTGTAATTTTGAGATTATCATTTTGTCAAGAATAGACCAAAGATCGTATAACAAGAACTCAGAGGTTTACAAAACCCTCTAGAACCCGAGGGCATGTGTTATAAATTATGCCCTGAGGCACATAAGATTTTTTTGGTAGGAATGATCATATAAACTTTATCGGGGGCTCATTCTTGGAGGTTGTCAATACAACCCCCAAGAGCCCGGGGGCAAGTGTTGTATCCTGAAGATATATAAGGTTCTTTTGCGAGGGTTTTTAAAAATAGTTCAAAGATCAGGTAAGCCCAAACCCCCACCCCACCCCCCCCCCTCAAAAAACTTATGAATTCTGTTTTATTCCAAAAATTAAGGGAGCCGACCTCTGGCCTTCTGGGCATTACCCGACCCCCTCTCCCCCCAAATAAAACACTTGTTATTGATATTTTATTCCAAAAGTCATGGCAACTCAACCCTGGTCCTCCGTGCCCCCCCCCCCCCCCCAAAAAAAACAACAATTTATTAGTAATGTTTTATTCTAAAATTCATTAGAGCTGTCTCCTGGTCCTCCATGGCCTGATTCCCCTCCCTCCCATGAAAAATTACCAATGATTGATAAATCAAGATATCTGCCGATAGCCCTTCCTTCATACCCTGACCCCCCCCCCCCAAAAAAAAAGAAAACAACTTATTAACGATTTTTCATTCCAACAATCTTGGGAGCTGATCCCTGGCCCTCCCTTCATGGCCCCAACAGCCCCCCCCCCCCTTCCCCAGCCAAAAAAGTTACAAACGATATTCCATTCCCAGAACTACGGGAAATCAGTTTATTAGTTCTTTCCAAAACTATTCAAGACACCTAAATTCTTCATTACAAACAAGAGTTTGGCTACTGCCCGTTTCCCTAAAGGTTAAACCTACTGTGTATTTAGCACTTTATTAAAATGAATAATATTACAAATATTTTCTTTTATACTTATTACAACATTGAAAATATAATGAAAATGGTAGTGAAACCAAACCAGGATCCATAGGTCCACTAGGGCCTAGGGCTTTCACTATTCCCGAAGTTTTGAGGATTTCCCCGAAAATTTTCCAAAAACTTGCAACTTTGGCAATAAAAAACGAACAGAAATTAATTACAAAAACTTTCCAAAAAGAAATTTTTTAAAGAAAAGTAAAAGCCATATTAAACTTAAGATCAGAAGAAATAGAAACCTACAAAAACTCAAACTCAAACAACCAGAAATTACTATTAAAGAATAAATGAAGCACAAAACGAACAAAAATAAAATAAACAATCATAGCAAAAACTATACAAAAGCTACTTAATATAAATGAATAAATAAACCTTAAAAAGAGTAAATTTTAAATTGAATATACAAATCAAGCTTAAAACGAACAAAAATATTTTGCTATTGAAGTACAAATGAAATCCAAAACAAACAGCAATTAAATAAACAATCCTAGCAAACAAACATAAAATAGGTAATAATATAAATGAATAAATAAATATTAAAACGAGTGAAACTTAAATTGAATATGCAAATCAGGCTTGAAACGAACAAAACTCACTACAAACAAGAGTTTGGGATTTGCCTCCATCTCTCCCTGTAAAAAATCTAAAAAACTACTGCATCATTGGCACTTTATAGAAAGCGAATTATATTACAAATATTTTTTTGCACTTATTGCAATATTGAATATAAACATAGAAATTAGAGTAAAATTTAATTTTGAACTGATGAGCTTTCAGAAATTAATATCATTATATATCAAATATTCAGTTTAATTTTATTGGCTCTTTCCAAGACTGTTCAAGACAAGTATAATTTCACTGCAAACAAGAGTTGGATACTGTCCCCTTCCCTAACTGTAAAAGTCTAAGGCCTACCGCGTCATTAGTGCTTCACTAAAAACGAATTATATTACAAATATTTTCTTTTCCAGTTATTACAGCATTAATAAGGAAAGAAAATTAAAGTGAAATAAGATCTTGCACTGATAATATCTCAACAATTAATAGCGTTATATCAAATATTCAGTTTGATTTTATTTGTACTTTCCAAGACTATTCAAGACACATATAGTTTTCAGTAAAGTGCCAATGACGCAGTAGGTCTTAAGCTATTACAGTGAGAGGAGACAAAACCCAAACTCTTGTTTGTAGTGACTTTTGTTCGTTTCAAGTTTATTTACATATTCAATTTAAGTGTCACTGGTTTTTGGATTTAGTTATTCATTTATATTAGTACCTATTGTATGTTTGTTTGCTATGATCCTTTAATTTCTGTTCATTTTGGGTTTCATTTATGCTTCAATAGCATAATATTTTGTTTGTTGTAAGGTTGATTTGCATATTCAATTTAAAATTTACTAGTTTTAAGATTTATTTATTCCTTTATATTATTACCTGTTGTATGTTTTTTGCTATGATTGTTTATTTAATTTTTGCTGGTTTTGGGTTTAATTTGTTCTTTAATAGTAATTTCTGGTCGTTCTGAATTTGAGTTACTGTACTTTTCTATTCGTTCTGATCTTAAGTTTAATATGGCCTTTAATCTTCCTTAAAAAACTTCTTTTTTGGAATACTAGTAGCTGTAGTAGCATTAACATTTTGGCTTTTGGTCAGTAGAACATCCCTCCCATCAAGTCCTGGAAGTTTCAAATTAATGCAATTAGCCATTGCTATGACATTGCTGATATACCCTTTTGATAACCTGTATGTTCATATACTTCTTGAAATTTTTTCTCAATGCTCTTAGCCTTAAAAGTAGCTACAATAAAAGTAGTAGTAAATGTAGCAGTAACAGTATTATTAGCAGTAGTATGCACATATTGCCTTTTGATCTAATGTTCTCCCCCTTTAAGCACTCTCTGAAAGTTTCAACTTAATGCCCAAATCAATTATTGATATTCACCTCTTTGACAAGGTGCATGCACATAGCCTCTTTTGCTTGAATTCAAATTTCCCCTCAGTATTGTAAATGGAGAGTGTGGTATTAGTAGCGGTGGTAGTAGTAATAGTATTGGTAGCATGCAAATATTGCCTTTTTGGTCATCTCCCTTATCATTTCCTGAATTTTCCAAATTAATATACTCAGTTAATCCTGAGTTACGCCCTTTCGACAATCCATATACACATAACGTGTTTTGATTTAGTTCAATATTCCCCTCAACATTCTCTAAAAGGGTCACCCCTTCGTCTTCTTGGAAATTAAAGTTCAAACATGCATATCTTTCTAAACAGTGAACGAACCGCCTAACTTATAGCCATTGTCCTGAGGACTCTAGGGGGGTTGACATCCCCAAAGACGTAAATACTGGACCTTTCAACAATGCTGAACAAAATAGCTTTCTTAAAATTTCAATCGAATATTTTTTGGGGAATGATATGCCTAGGGGGCTGATTGCCCTCCATTCAATTTTGACTCTTAAAAAGGGCACTTAAACTTCCTACTTTCAATCAAATGAGGCCCGTCTGATCAAAAGCTTATACGACCACCCGTTCCCTAAGAACCTTACTTGCCCCGGGGAATAACTAACAACCCTTACAAATGGGCTTTGGCGGGTTCTATCCACTCTAAAGACATTGCTCATTATTTTTGGACTATTGGTTTACAAAATGACTACCTGACTGTGTCAATTGAATTAGTTTCAGGAAAACATGATTTCAGGGAGAGGGGGAGGTCTAGTTGATTTCCATCACGTTTGGTTCTCAAAAGGGAACTAGAACTATAAATTTCCAATGAAATGAGCCTCTTCTAAAGTTGACACGACCATCCTTTCTGTAATAGCCTTATACACCCCCGGAGCATAACTTACGACCCTTGCCCCCTAACTCTTAGGGATTGTCAACCTCAAAGACTTTGTTGTATGATCTTTGGACTATTTTTTAACAAATGGCTATCTCAAAATTTTGATGGGATACATTTAGGAAAAATACGACGTTGGGGAGGGGGCTGCCCTCCGATCACTTTGACCCTTTCCATAAGAACCTTATATATAAAATCCTTTCCATCAGAACATTATAGGGGGGGGGCTGTCATCCTCAAAGACATAATTTCCAGACCTTTTAATTACGCTGAACTAAACGGTTATAAAAAAATGGATTGGATGTGTTTGGGGAAACGATTGAGAAGGGGGGCCTGGTTTTCCTCAAATCAATTTGACTAATTTCCAGTCGAATGATTCGTTTTCAAAATTCTTATGATAATAATGGCCATCTCAAACTTCCTATCAAATGAATTTCAGGAAAACATGATTTCAGGGAGAGGGGGAGGTCTAGTTGATTTCCATCACGTTTGGTTCTCAAAAGGGAACTAGAACTATAAATTTCCAATGAAATGAGCCTCTTCTAAAGTTGACACGACCATCCTTTCTGTAATAGCCTTATACACCCCTGGAGCATAACTTACGACCCTTGCCCCCTAACTCTTAGGGATTGTCAACCTCAAAGACTTTGTTGTATGATCTTTGGACTATTTTTTAACAAATGGCTATCTCAAAATTTTGATCGGATACATTTAGGAAAAATACGACGTTGGGAGGGGGCTGCCCTCCGATCACTTTGACCCTTTCCATAAGAACCTTATATATAAAAACCTTTCCATCAGAACATTATAGGGTGGGGGGCTGTCATCCTCAAAGACATAATTTCCAGACCTTTTAATTACGCTGAACTAAACGGTTATAAAAAAATGGATTGGATGTGTTTGGGGAAACGATTGAGAAGGGGAGCCTGGTTTTCCTCAAATCAATTTGACTAATTTCCAGTCGAATGATTCGTTTTCAAAATTCTTATGATAATAATGGCCATCTCGAAATTCCTATCAAATGAATTTCAGGAAAACATGATTTCAGGGAGAGGGGGAGGTCTAGTTGATTTCCATCACGTTTGGTTCTCAAAAGGGAACTAGAACTATAAATTTCCAATGAAATGAGCCTCTTCTAAAGTTGACACGACCCTCCTTTCTGTAATAGCCTTATACACCCCTGGAGCATAACTTACGACCCTTGCCCCCTAACTCTTAGGGATTGTCAACCTCAAAGACTTTGTTGTATGATCTTTGGACTATTTTTTAACAAATGGCTATCTCAAAATTTTGATCGGATACATTTAGGAAAAATACGACGTTGGGGAGGGGGCTGCCCTCCGATCACTTTGACCCTTTCCATAAGAACCTTATATATAAAAACCTTTCCATCAGAACATTATAGGGTGGGGGGCTGTCATCCTCAAAGACATAATTTCCAGACCTTTTAATTACTCTGAACTAAACGGTTATAAAAAAAATGGATTGGATGTGTTTGGGGAAACGATTGAGAAGGGGGGCCTGGTTTTCCTCGAATCAATTTGACTAATTTCCAGTCGAATGATTCGTTTTCAAAATTCTTACGATAATAATGGCCATCTCAAAATTCCTATCAAATGAATTTCAGGAAAATACAACATATGGAAGGGGGGAAGGTTTCTGCCCTCCAATCACCTTGACTATTAAAAAGAGCACTGGACCTTCTGATTATCAATCCAATAAGCCCTCCTGATTTTCATACGACCACCCTTTCTGTGAGAATCTTATATGCTCCCACGGCATAGCTTAACAACCCTTGCCCCGAAAGCTGTGGTAGGGGTGGCATCCTCAAGGACATAATCCTCCGGACCTTTCAAATACACTGAACAAAATAGCTATCTCAAAATTTTGATTGGATGGTTTTGCGGAAATGATGGCATGGGAGGAGGGGGTGGGTGGGTGGTTACCTTCCAATCACTTCCGACTATTAAGTTTGCACTAGTCCTCTCAATTTACAATCAAATGAGCTGTTTTAGAAGTTTATACGACAACTCCTTATATACGAAGTGCTCTGGTCTAAAAAAAATAATATGAAAAAAAAAAACATTGTGCCCACATCGCTCTTTACTTAGACAGCGCTATTGCACTGCCTAGTCTTTTGGACAACTTTGTAATGATTTTAAATTAAGAACATCAATAGTCTTAACACAAATCGTTGAAGCACACCTATATCATCAAGAGACTCAGGCTTAGACAGATAACATTGAACTTCTGCTTGGTTTTTCTAATTGTGTAAGTTTTACTGTTTAAAGTAAACGCTTACCAACAAGCTCTTCCATTTTTGAAGCATTGTGAAAAGTTCTTTCTATCCCATTGCAAATATTGTTGTTTTTAAACTCCTGGGGACAAAAATCAGGCTTTAACATTAAGCGTGGGGGGGCTAAGAAAGCAGGTAACTCCCTTATATACCCAATAATTTCTGTCCACTTTAAGAATATCAGTTGCTCTTTGCTTTCATTGAAAATAATTAGTTTTTAGTTTTATTTTTATCATTTCTAATGCCATACGTAGGGTTATCCTAAATATGAGGGGGTTACTGCTTTTACAAACCCCAATCCTCACCTTGAAATTCAACTTGTGCAGCTAAATGCTTCAAGAGAGAGCAAAATTAATTTTTTTTACACATTCTGAGAAGAGCTTTTTCTCAATAGATCCACTAATACATCCTTTACCCTATATTCATTAATCCATACTTGTACTGATCCTAATTAAAAGCGGTCATAGGATAATTCTGCAATATTATGAACATTTATTTAATTTATCTGAAGCATTCATCATAAATTTTGTAGATGCCACCCTAAGATAGTTTTTTAGGCCTTAGGAACCTTCCTCCTCCATAGTAACTAGCATTTAGCTGGCTACCCTGGGGCATGGTTCGTCTTTTACTAGGTTGCAGCTGTCGCTACAGTCATGTCAAAGATATGTGAAAGCTAGAAATTCTTTTTAAAGCTTGTAAACTGAATCATAGCCCCAATTCAAATTGAAATCGTACAAATTCATATTCCTTTTATGATTTCAATTTTAACTAGTAACAACATGTTCCTTTTAAAAAATAAAAAAATCCTTTTTTATAAAAGGCCTGTTGCAAAAGTTTGGGCTCTCGTCCCTAGATCTGGGACGTTTTTCCATTGGTACATATTTTTAACTTTTTGGAATGAATTAGCTTCATGAGAACTTTTATCCAATAAATATTGAATATTGGCATATTTATAAAACACATATAAACACATAGAATTTTGTCCTAAAAAACAATCACAAAATGCATATTTAAATAACCCTCTACTTACCAATTAATGCAAGTATGTTTAAATACAAATTTCAAGTGAAGTATCCTCGCTTCAAGTCAGGATAATAACAGCTTTGCTTATATTTAGAATAGAACTAACCTGCTGTTGATATAACCGTCACATAGAAAACGGAGGTATAAGAATATTTACAGTCTGTTTTGAAAGTGCAAAGTTAAATAATGATTCTCGTTGTAAGGTAGTAACCTCAAAATGAGTCACTTTTGTTTGCCACTCTTTCCTGGGAAAAATACAGAGCTCCCCAGGGAATATATATAACGTTGAAGGGTCCTAATGACTTGTAATCAACAGTTGCGTAAATCATGGCATCTTTGTAGGTATCTTCTGGTTTTGCGCCAAATATCGTTGGTGTCGAGCATTTTGATGGCGCGGTTTTTCTAACGTTTATTTATTTCTTCTTCATTATAATTTTCAACTTGTTCTGATTTTCGCTCTCGCTTGTCTTCTAATAGCGCAATTCTTTCTTCTTCACTCCATTTTTGAATCGCTCTGATACTCACTTTCTCGCTATCGCTTGCAATTGTCGCTGCCACTTATCTTCTAACCGCATATACCATTTCTCTTTACTGTCATTTCTAATTCGTTCTATTCCTTCTTGTCCCACGTATTAAAATTGCATATTTCTTTGTTCTTCACTTTTGTCTGGCCTTTTTTTTTAATTTTTTCTGCCGCTGAACTTTGAGTCTGATGTTTCTTTGTTCTTTATCTTTTTGACTCGTTCTATATATCGCTGACGCAAGTACTCTGACTGTATGTCTTTGTTCTTAATTTTCGTTTATCATTACTTTAGACATTTTTTAAATTCCGTTTATGTATTTTTGTCAAAAACGGCTCCATATTTTTTTTTTGGAAAATTGGCATCCAGGGATTTTCTGGACTAAAATACAATTTATGTAAGTCAAAGATCTGAGAAAATTTGTAAAAAGCCTTAATTTTAGAATAAGAAAATCCCATGAGTGACGTCGTATTTATGACGACATTTCAAGGGCATACATACGTAATTTATGCCTCAGTTGTAATTGTATAGTTTTTAGTGTCTATAATGAAGGCCAAATTAGACAAGAAACATAGCTTAGCATAAAACACCAAGTGTTTTGAGTCTTTATGTAAAAGATACTTTCAGCAATTTCATGATACCTAGAGGAAAAATGAATAATCTATTTATTATAATTAATAACCTATTCAATAACTAAGTAAAGACATTTGGGGAGGGCTAGTTGCCCTCTGATCACTCTAGACTCTTAAAAAGAGCTCTATAAATTCCAATTTACAATCAAATGAGTCAATTTTGTTTTAATCTTCTGCTTAACTAAATCGGGATATATTTACTTTTCTATTGCAACACCTATCTTTAACTCATTTAGTAGTTTGATAATGCTTATTTACGCAAAGAAAGCACGATTTAGAAGAAAGGATTTTAAAACCGATTAAGACACCTTCATAAAATGTCCATATTTGCTTAATTTATAGCTTTGTTTTCTATGAATTTGTAACAGTAACTTCTAGTTCTAAGAAACACAAATTGCTGAGTTAAGCAATATTTGTGAATCATATCAATCAGTGCTTTTAGTTCCTGTTATTTTTACACGAGATTTTACGTTATTGAAATAATTTACTCTCAGTTTTCTTTTCCCTGAGTGTTACAGAGAATTTTAACCTTCTCATCCACTTTTGTTTTTTTGCTTCTTGGACTTCTCCATTTTAGGAGAACTAATTTTTAAATCATTGGACCCATCACTCCTACCAGTAATACTAAATATAATTTTGCACTTTTAAACTTATAATAAAAGTCAACCATTTTCTGTGATTTTCAAACAGTTCGTGGTAACGAACTGTAAGTAAGGTGCGATGGTAACCGAAACTCTAAAAAACGGAATTTTTATACCAATAGATACATCAAAAGAATCAGATTTTAATTTTGATTTCAAATATATAAGTTTCATCAAGTTTAATCTTACCTATCAAAAGTTACGTGCCTGAGAAAATTTGGCTGATTTTCGAAAAAAGGAGGAAAGACCCCCTAAAAATTATAGAACCTTAATGAAAATCTGACCATCATATTCAGCGTACCAGAGAACCCTACTGTAGAGGTTTTAAGCTCCTATCTACAAAAATGTGGAATTTTCCATTTTTTGCCAGAAGAAAGATCACGGGTGCGTATTTATTTGTTTTTTTTCCCAGGGGTGATCGTATCGACCCAGTGGTCCTAGAATATCGTGGGAGGGCTCATTAGAATGGAAATTAAAAGTTTTAGTGCCCTTTTTAAGTGACAAAAAAAATGGAGGGCAACTTGTCCTCCTCCCACGATCATTTTTTTCCCAAAGTCACCCGATCAAAATTTTGAGATAGCCATTTTGTTCAACATGGTCGAAAATATTATAACTATGTCTTTTAGGATGACTTAATCCCTCGAACCCCCTAGGGGGAGGGCTGAAAGTTATAAACTTTACCCAATATTAACATATACGAGTATTGTTTATTGGGACTCGTAGTATTGGTTATTGGGACCCGGCTCAATGGTAACCGAAACTCTAGAAAACGGTATTTTGATACACATAGATACATCAAAAGAATTGGATTTTAATGCTGATTTCAAATATATAAGTTTCATCAAGTTTAATCTTACTCATCAAAAGTTACGAGCCTGAGAAAATTTGGCTGATTTTTGAAAAAAGGGGGAAAGAACCCCTAAAAGCTATAAAACCTTAATGAAAATCACACCATCATATTCCGCGTATCAGAGAGCCCTACTGTAGAGGTTTCAAACTCCTATCTACAAAAATGTGGAATTTTGCATTTTTTGCCAGAAGAAAGATCACGGGTGCGTATTTATTTGTTTTTTTTCCCAGGGGTGATCGTATTGACACAGTGGTCCAAGAATATCGTGGGAGGGCTCATTAGAATGGAAATTAAAAGTTCTAGTGCCCTTTTTAAGTGACCAAAAAATGGAGGGCAACTAGGCCCCCTGCCACGCTCATTTTTTCCCAAAGTCACCTGATCAAAATTTTGAGATAGCCATTTTGTTCAGCATGTTCGAAAATATTACAAGTATGTCTTTTAGGATGACTTAATCCCCCGAAGTTCCCGGGAGGAGGGCTGAAAGTTATGAACTTTACCCAATGTTAACATATAGTATTGGTTATTGGGAAGTATACAGTAAAGACGTTCTCAGGGGAGATTTTTCCTGATAGTGGGGGGGGGGGGTTATGTGGGAGGATCTTTTCATGAGGGAAGTTTTCATGGGGGAGGAACACTACTATGAAGGGGACGCCGGACTTCCCAGCATTATTTAAAAAATATCAGAAATTAAATATAAAAAAACAAGTTTTTCAACTGCAACGGCAGCAACATCAAAACTTTAAATGAACGGAAAATATTACATATATGATTGGGTTCACCCCCTAGTCAATACCTCACTCTTTAAGCCAGAGATTTTTTAGTACTTTCATAAGAGCTATTTATTCTAATTAACGGCCTTTTTGATTAAGCGGTCATTTATAAAGAATTGGAACAAAATTCGAACTTTCGCTTAAAGAGCGAGGTATTGACTAGGGGGCGAACCCCCTAATATACGTATCAAAAATATATGAATATAGAAGTTCGTTACGTAAGTTAATTCGTAAGTTACGTATATTTATTACTAATAAAAACGTTCGTAAAAAAAATGAAACAAGTTTCGAGAAAGCCATTTAACCAAATAAAAATAAATTAATATGAAAATTTTGTTTTAATTATTCATGTACTGTGAGCCAAGATCAAAACCTGCATTTATTCAAATACGTTCAAAAATTAAATAAAAAACAAGTTTTTTTTAACTGAAAGTAAGGAGCGACATTAAAACTTAAAACGAACAGAAATTATTCCATATATGAAAGGGGCTGTCCCCTCCTCAACGCCTTGCTCTTTATGCTAAAGTTTGACTTTCTCACAACTCTTTTTTTTTAAAGAATAAAAAACCTTAGCGTAAAGAGCGAGGCGTTGAGGAGGGGACAGCCCCTTTCATATACGGAATAATTTCTGTTCGTTTTAAGTTTTAATGTCGCTCCTTACTTTCAGTTAAAAAAAACTTGTTTTTTTTTATTTAATTAATACAAGGAATGCTCTGAAAACAAGTTAATTGTAACATTTCAAGAATTATGACAACACTAGAGAGAATGAGGTAACCGATTCACTCAAATAAGACTTCGTATTCAATAGAAGCAACTTTTCAAATGATATTTTACAATAGATGCTTTAGTTGTTCTACTTTTTTACCTTTCCCCCTTTTATCATGTTTGAAGCAGCAATAGAAAGTTAATAAAGAGCAAACCAGGGCCCATAGTAACCAAAAGTTAAAATTTTGATTTCGTTGTTCTTCTATAATAATATTTCTTTCTTCTTCCTTTTCGTTTTTGACTTGTTCTGATTTTTGCTGTCGCATCTCTTCTAATAACACAATTATTTGTTCTTCGCTCTATTTTTGACACGTTCTCATACTCGCTTTCGCGCTATTGCTTGTAGTTTCTGCCGCCGCTTATTTTCTAATCCCATATGTATTCTCTCTTCACTTTCATTTCAATTTTGTTCTACTCCTTCTTGTCCCATGTATTGTAACCACGTATATCTTTGTTCTTCACTTTTTTGTTACTCGTTCTATATATTGTTCTTCATTTTCGTTTTTATTACTTTAGACATTTTTTTCAATGCCCTTTACCTTAGCTGCTCGGATTGGTCTTGTCATGCTTTATGGTCTAGGTTGTTCATTCGTCCTCCAGACATTATGAAACCACATAAAAGAACTTTTGTAAATAAACTAATTACGCTTGGTATTTTATGCTTAGCTATATTTCTCTTGTAACGTTTCATGCGTCATAGATATAAAAATGATACATTCAATCCAGCGAGGGGTGGAAGGTTGATGTATTATATTCTCTTGAAAAGTACTCATAATTATGGTGGCAATCATATGCTTTTTCTAAACAATCATATATTTCTTGTGTAATTTTGCCTGCATCATAGGCACTAAAAAAGGCACTAAATCTAACTACTGAGTCAAATATGACATATGTATGCCTTTCAAATGTATTCATAAATGTTACATCACTCACCTAAATTTTTTTTTTCTCCAAAATTAAGGCTCTTAACGTATTTTCCATACTTCTGACCTATATAGATCGATTTCTTAGGCCAGAAATTCCCAGGATGCCGATTTTTCCGAAAAGATTATAATATGCATAAACCACATGCCATAACTTATATATTACGAGAGAGCAATCACAACGTCAAATTTATGTTTTATTTTTGCTCAATTAGGGCCCAAATGACACCACGTTTTAAATAAGAAAGTTATAAACTAATAAAATAATAAATCCGAAGTACAAAATAAGGTCCAAGTGACAATTAGGATCTATTACTGCATTAAGGTCTGAGCGAAGCAAAGCATCAAACCAGAAGAGTCAATAAACAAAATATTTCAAGTTCTTAAAAACAAAATTAATTTGCCTTTTTCCAAAATTTACCAACAGAACTGATTCACATAATGTGACAAAAATTTGAAGTCGAAAGTAATCGGATTATAATACATCATATGTATGATTGTGCAACAGAATAAAAATTGCTTCTCTCGGGTATGGTGATTTCGTTGCCTAAACTCTGTGGTTAATTTTTTGCTATTAATCTCCAACAAAATGCAAAATTTTTGAGAACAACTCAATTTTCCATAACAGTTGGATTGTTTTGGCTAAAACTAATTCAGTCTTTTACTACATGATGATAAGGTACCGTTTTCAATTGAAGTTTGTCATCACGCTTTACATGCAAATGAAAGAGGTTCCGAAATTCTTTCACGAGCTTCATGCAATTACTTACATTTTCGGGAGACACAAAATCTTCTGCCACCTTGATGCAGCAATTCAAATTGCGCACTTGATGAGGCGCACCAGCAGGTATGAAAAAAGTATCTCCTAAGCACTGGACCACAGTGTAGCCCTTGACATTGTATTCATTTTTAAGACGTTCTCTTAGATTGTAATCCAAAAAATTACTTTGGTCGTAAATGGGATCATGATTCTCACCAATCATTTTGTTATTTTCAATGGCACTTTGTTTAAAAGATCTCGAATTTTGTCAGCGTCTTTGGCATGATAAATATGCCAAATTTCCCCTGGAATTGTTTTTTTTCCTGATTCGATGAATCATTTTTGAGTCCACATGCTCGCGGTCTAGACAACTGTAAGACTCTGCTAATAGATTTTCTTTTCTGGTGTCTTTTGGCACAGATACATGAACCATGACGTTAACAGCATCAGAAATATCTATGTGAAGATTGGTTGTCCCGACTTTCTGTAAAGCTGGATGGCCATAGGCAACGTACATTTTGGGCCCCAAGTCTGGTGTGTTAAAAAAATCGGGCTTTCTTCCTATTAAGTTAAATCTACCAGCTCTATGGGTATAAAGACATTGAGGGTTGTGAAGTCGTTTCTTTGAAAGACAGTAGTGGTTGCCATGGACGGCATGGAAACAGGCCGGGAAATCCTTTTTAGTTCAACTGAATATGGTTCTCGATAGCTGGGACTCTAGCAAGCTTGATATCCCAAGTGAAGCAAAGCTTATAGAATGCATGTTTTGCCTTTGGACCGGTACTGACCGCAAAGTCCTTGCTTTTTTAGAGTACCTATGAGGATGATTTGCAGATAGAACTGGAATAGTTCAGCTGCTTCCAGGTAACCAGGCTGTAAACTGCGAGAGATTTTTCAATGAACTGAGAAGCATACATGAAGAAGCGGATACCCGTGTCGCTCTTCGCACGGGCTTCTGTGCCAGGATGGGGTGCACGGATGTAATCGTGGAAGCAAATGACACAGACAGTGTGGTCATTTTGCTTCAGTCTTTTAAGACGATTGAAAAGCAAAGCCATGCCACCCCTAATGTTTTGGTTCGTTGGCGGGACAAAGTCATTTTGATCACTGAACTTGCAAATAGACTCCCACCGTCTCTAGTGAATTCAATTGCGTTTTTGCACTGCTTAACCGGATGGGATACTGTGAGCTTCATTTTCTGCAAAGAAAAGAAGAAGATCCTTAGAGCATGTGTGACGTGGTTACCTCGAATATTTTCTCTAACTGAATAGATTTCGGAACAAATCGACCGATTACTTGAGCTTGAGGAAGATATTATTAAGCTGTGTTGTGAGGTTTTGATCACCTCATACAGAAAATCAGAGGAGCTTTCGTGTTTGAATGACCTCCGCGTTCACTTGTTCCCTCGCCAGTAAACTCTGAAGAGCCTACCTCTAACCGATGACTCCTTTGCCTTACATGTGAAACGGTGCATTGGTCCACTATGCTGCAGGCCGCTTGATTTTGGATGGGAGATGAAAGACAGATGCATAGTACCCATTAAATCTACCCTTCCTGCTTGGCCACCCACTATTCAAAAAACTTCGCCATATGGTAACTGTAAATCTTGTTGACAAAAATATCCATGTGCAGATAGAGGTTGTGATATTTTGTGCTCTTGTTGTGGGAAGTGCTGCGAGCCGAGGATGATTCAGACGAGGAATAATTGCGCGTGAATTGAAATGGATAGATACTAGGGAAAAAAACTGTAATGAATTTGGGAATGTGAGTAATAAATAAATAGTGTTCATTCTGTTTTTTTAGTTTCTTTACCTGCGTTATTGCTGCCATTTTTCTAACTTATCATGTTAGTATGTTATGAAGACATTATACGGCCTCTATTCATTTCTATCTCGTATTTGAGTGGAAAAATGCACCTGAAACTTTGCGGAAGATGCGTTTTCTTGAATGAAACACCAAAATATACTAAAATGTCAAGTTTCGGAGTGTTCCACCCCTTGCAAGCAAGTACCGTTGGTATTTTTCGAATGAGCATGGTCGATTTAAGGGGGGGGGGGAGTAGGGTAATTTTCGTACCTACTCCGTTACGTCGTGGTATGTTTCACATCTTCAGCACCAGGCGTCCGGACTAAAAATATTTTAGATTCCTCAAAACATTGGGTTCCTTTTAACTTAAATCTTACGGCTGTAAGTCTCAAATTAATCAGGGACTACACTTTTCTTGCCCTTTTCAGATTCCCCTAAACTCTCCCCCTTCCAAACAAATGTGTTTCTCTTGCCTCGAAGAACGATCGCTGAAAGTTCCTAACCAATCAGATACTGAAGTTCAAGCATTCCCTCATTTGTTAACAATTGCCTATATGAATAATTTTAGGCCCTTGCCCCAGATGTTGTAAGGGTCACATTAATTACTTAAGGAACATATATTGGAGCTTTCACTAGTTTAGAGCAAAATAGCTATCTGAAAGTCTCGACTGATTTCAATGAAAGAGGGGCCTTGTAGCTTTTAAATCTAGAGTAATCCTAAATATGGTATAAAAAGTCCATTGAAATCAAATAAACGATTAACTTTGTTCAAGGGAAAGTGGAGAACCACTGTATGACTTAAAGCAAATACAAATACGAGAGATACTCGTAAGAGATACATATAAGAGATACATAGAGATACATATAAGATACTCGTATCTTCTGCATTCAAAACCCCCCACTATTGTAGTTAAAATTTGAATTTCTGCCAACAATTCTTTAAGAAAGTAAGTTTAAACACAAGGCCAATGCGAAGATTAAAAGTGTTTTCCAAAATGGCTCAAGAATAAAAGAGCGCATGGTCTATATTTGATTTAAAAGATAGAATTTCTAGTTAAAATATGTTCAGATACAATGGGCGAACAAAATTTTTGCAATTACAATATGAGCCCAACAAAACTGCATTTTGTGGGATCATAAATACTTTAATTAGAGCACTTTTACATTTTACTTTAAAGAGTTGGGGTTTTGGAAGAAGAATTTCGTTGTGTATACAGAATATTTTCTGTTCGTTTTATAAGTTTCAATGTTTCTCTTTACTTTGATATAAATTCTAGTTTTTAATATTATTTTCTGAAAGGAAAACCCATTTAACTTTCAAATTTAGTTTCAAAAAACTTAATTACAAATTACCGGAACCTTTCATATTTTAGATTTAAAAATCATGACATTTGTTTAATGTAAAAAAAAAGTAACTGCACTTACATCAACAATATTCAGTGTTGGCTCTTCAAAAATGCACTGTACATTTGACTTGCACGTTGGTATGGCTAATAAGAGGACGCCAACTGAATATACCACAAAATTCGCAAACGACATGGTAGAAATTTAAAAAGGATATCCAAGAATTTTTTCTTGAAATCCTTCTTTTATGCTTGTGTTAAACTGTACTAGATAATTTTTATCATAGGATTAAAGCCTAGAAACGAAAATTCCTAGGCAAATAAACATCATAGAAACAGTTTCATTAGCTTAGCATGCAAACTAGATTAATTTGTAGGAACAATTGACTAAACTAAATAGGCCCTATCTGCCAAAATGTAAAATCTCATTGTCAGAGGCAACACTCTAGCGCAAAGAGTCAAGTGAAGTGCCTAAATATGAATAGTGAATAGCCATGTGTCTCTCAAGTAGAGCCATGGAGCCGTCATAGAAACTTGGTTCTCCCAAAGAGGCACTCAGGTAGGAACCTGAATGGACACTCGTTAAGATAGAAATTGATAGTTATATTACCTTCACAGATGACTTATCCCTCGAAGCCTCTATAGCAAGGGCTGTAATTTCTGGAAATGGAATATTGTTTACAGGTAGCTTTTATAGGCTGAAAAAGGGGCCATTCTTTATCTTGGATACCTGATTGGTTTGAAACTTTTAAATTTTTCCTAGGACAAGAGAAACATGCATTTTGTTGGGAAAGGAAGAGAAGTAGGTGGTCCAATAAATGACCAGAAAAGTGATTGTCTCTGAACATTTCAAACTTTCAGCCCCAAGTCCTTGGGTCAAGAGGAACGAAATATCTTAAGTACCTAAATCTGTTTTGGGCGCCAAATTTTTTTTTCCGACTTGGGGAAAAAATTCTTGGGCCAAAATCTTTTGCCAAAATTCTTCACCGACTTGGGCAGTGATCTTACAAATGGCACCATAGTTTTCCATTCGGTTGAATAGAGAAAATGAAAATATTGATCTCACATCTATTGTAATCTCGATCTAGATCGGTAAATGCAGTGGTTTTACTTACTTTTGTTGTGACTTTACGGACGGTGCCAACATTTTTCATTTGGTCAAGTAATGACCATGGAAATACTGACATGAGGTGTACCATAATCTCGATCTCGGTCGGTAAATGTAGTTGTTGTACCAACTCGTGCAATGAATTTAAGGACAATGCCACTATTTTCTGTTCGGTTAAATAATACTGACATGACATCTTCTAAAATTCCGATCTTAGTCAGTAAATGGAAAGGTTTAACACATTGGAAAAAATGGGTAGAAACCTAATACGTAGAAACTAGTACCAGTGACTTGCAAAACATTAAGGTCACGGTCAGGTTTTATAATAGGTTAGGTGGTTTGTAGATTAAGAGCTATGGGTGGTAAAGTCAGTTTCAAAACTCACATGCCAGTTTCAAAACTCACAAATTACGAGAGTTGGATGATTGATCTCAAGTGGAAAGGAATAGACTAATGAAAGGCATTAGATATGTCGAGTTTGAGAGCAAATCAAGTGAAAATTAAGTGCCGGGGTACATGAATATGTTCAACAAAGACTATTTTAAGCGGATCAATGCTATTTTTAAAAAAACAAAGAGCCTAAATGGGTTATAGGTGCTGAGCCGGTTTTTTGCAACGTGCTTGCCACATGAGTAAAGAGGCATAGGTAAAGAGGTCATTATTTTTCGAAGCTGTGATTATGTAGGCAATATTTTTGATATTCGACAGGGTGTTCAAGAACAAATATGGGCCGGACTGGCAAGACAAGTATGCTAAATTCAATTCATGGCTCATAGAGAGAATCTCATTGTGGAACATGACTGCAGCAACACCTCCAATGTCAGAAATATGTTTGAAATCTTACAGGAACTACACATCTTATTTACGGATCGAAATGAATCGAATCATTCTTTAAAAACGAGGAGTTGAGGTTGCTGAATCGACTCTGAAGCTTAAGAATCTGTCAATGACAGGACATCCAGACCAAAGAGTTTGACAGCGTTTTCAACCAGCTTTGACACTATTGTTGAATTTCTAAGACAGCTAATAGAACAAAACAAAGAAAAGATAATAAAAGAAAAATTTCAACCGTACATTCTAAAAGTCTTAAAAAAGGAAGGTGTAAGCAGAGAGGTGCTTATGTTTCATATCTGTGATTATGCAGGCAATATGTCTGGTATTCGAGAAGGTATCCAATAACACATATTAGCTGAAATGGGAAGACAAGTATGCTAAATTCATGTGATAGCTCATAGAGAAAATCTTACTGTGGGACACGCCTGAAGCAACAACTTCAAAGTCCGAAAAATGTCTGAAATCTTACAGGAACTACACGTCTTCTATACAGATCAAAAGACATGAGTCATTGCTTAAAAACGAGCAGTTGAGGGCGCTGAATCAACACTGAAGCTAAAGAATCTGTCAATGGCAAAACGGACGTTCAAGTCAGAGAGTTTGACAGCGTTTTGGACCAGTATTGACACTATTGTTGAAATTCGAAAAGAACTAATAGGACAGAACAAAGAAATGATAAAAAAAAGGGAAAATTCAAAATCTGCGTCGCTGCATTACCTGCTTCGATTTTGTTCTGATAATTAAGTTCATACACCAAGTCCTGCTTAAGACGAAAACTCTTGCAGACAAGCCTCAGACTGAACAGCTTGATCTGGTGATTTCAAAGACAAGACTTAGGGTGACATGCGAAATGTTATACAAGGTTTCATTGCAACTGAACACCCGTGTAGCTGAACCACTGTAAGTGAACTCCCGTGCAACTGAATCCAGTAAAATTGAATCCTGTACAACGGAACTCCCGTACATAATGAGCCCCCGTGCAACTAAAACCCGGTGTAACCGAACCCCCACACAGCTAAACCCTCTTGCAACTGAACCCCCTTGCAACTAAACCCTTCGTGCTACTGAACCCCATTTAACTGAACCCTCGTGCAACGTAACCCCATTTAACTGAGCCCCCGTGTAACTTAACCACCATGTAAATGAACCCCCGTGTGACTAAATCCCTGTGTAACTGATTGCCCGAGCAACTGAACCCCATATAACTGAACCCATGTGAAACGGAAACCTCGTGTTACTGAACTCTCGTGCAACTGAACCACTGTCCTTAGTTTTTTAGTATTCTACAAATATAGGCAATATCATGCGGTAGAGCACACGTTACAATATTTAGATATTTAGCCGTGTTAGAACTATTCGTCACACAGTTGGTGGCAACGAACTGTAGGTAAGGAGTGACACGGCCCCATAGTAATCGAAACTCTAAAAAACAGAATTTCGATATCAATAGATATTAAAAGAATTGAATTATTATGCTTATTCCAAATATACAAGTTTCATTAAGTTTAATGTTACCCAGCAAAAGCTACGAGCCTGAGAAAATTTGCCTCATTTTTAAAAAAGGGGGAAACACCCCTTAAAAGTTGAAGAATCCTAATGAAAATTATACCATCAGATTCAACGTATCAGAGAATCTGATTGAAGAGGTTTTAACCTCCAATCTGCAAAAATGTGAAATTTTTCGTTTTTTTGCCAGAAGAAAGATCACGAATGCGTGTTTATTTGTTTTCTTCCCCAGGGGGATCGAAAATAAATTAAAAGTTCTAGTAACCTTTTCAAGTAACAAAAAAGATTTGACAGCAACTAGGCACCTTCCCCTGTACCTGTTTCCCCAAAATCAACCGATCAAAATTTTGAGATAGCCATTTCGTTCATTATTGTTGAAAGTCTCAATAGCTAAAACATTGGATGTAGTATGATCCCCCTCTCTCACAGCCCCAGGAGAAAAGTCTTCAAGTTATAAAATCGGCCCATTGCTTACACATAACATTTGTTATTGGGAAGTATGCATATATTTTTGAGTGAGGGGTGGGACAAATTTTCTCCACAGGGAAATTTTCCATAAGGAGGGAAGTTTTCCTGGGGTGAACTTTTCAGGGAAAATTTTACAGTTAAGGAATTTGCCGTAATTGCTATGCAAAAGTGTTTTTGTATCTTGCTTTCTCCTTTCCGTCTCAATTTTACGCGTGGCAATTGTCCAGTTAAGGGTAATTGGTTAAGGTTAAGGTGTTAAGGGTAATTGTCCAGGGTAAATATTTGCCGGCATTGATTGTCCAGAGGATAATTCCGTGGGAAGGGGTTTTAAACCGTGGAGGAGCATCCAGAAAGTAAATAAGCTTAATTTCAACTGAATGTAAGTAGCAGCATTAAAACCTAAAACTAACAGAAATTATTATGTATATGAAGGGGCTTGCCTCCTCCTAAACACCTCGTTCTTTACTCTAAAGTTAGAATTTTGACCCAATTCTTTAAGAACAACCCCTGAAACACAAGTGTAATTTAATTAGAACAATAGGAAGCTTTTCTAAAAGTACTAAACATTTTAGCGCTAAGAGCGAGGTCTTGAGGAGGGGGTAACCCTCTACTGATACGTAAAAATTTCTGTTCGTTTTAAGTTTTAATGTTGCTTCTTACTTTCAGTTGAAAAAATTTGTTTTTTTATTTAATTTTTAAAAGCTATGATATAAATGCCTGTCAAGATCATTCATGAGAAATCTCTGTTCTGTTGTCAACGCCGATAGACTCCAGCCCTAATCCTAAGGGTTGTATGGGGTCATGTCATCCTCAGAGGCATAGTTATTGGACTCTTCAGCTATGAATAAAATCGCTATCTTGAAGTTTTGATCGGATGTCTTTGAGAAAGAGCACTGAAAATTGACGTGGAAGAGACATGGTTTCCCTATAATCACTTTGTTTTAGATGTCCCCAAATGACTGCCATAAAGCAATCCATTAGTGGAAAATTTGGATCAATTTAAGCTGCGGTAATTAGAATTCACCAACGATGTAAAATTAAACTTATTCCCGACTCCTTGTCTAAGTCTCAACTACTTAAAAAACACCAAAAAAACAACAACAAAAAGCAAAACTACGTAGTAAATATATCAACAGAATTTTTTCAGATGCAACCATAGCCCATCGCCCATCGCCCTTGCCACCGCCCTATGTTCAATGTTGCCATATTTTGAAGAAAACACCCTTCGCCGATAGCACAATCTTTTAAATTGATTATAGTGTTGCCAAATTTTGTCTCCCATAACCTAAAGGACTATTAAAAATACTTTAACGCAATTATTTGAGAGCATAGGATATTCTAAGGGGTCAGATACTATTTTCAGGGATTAAACCATATCTGCTGGACTAGTAGCTCATTTTAAAGCCCTTTTTTCTGATTCAAAATAAATGCGTCTTACTGCGTTTAAAAGTCTTGAATTCAGTTTAATTCCCAAATAAAATTTTTCTAAGAAATTCAAAATCATTGTCTTACAAAAAAGTGAGCGATTGCCTTGCTTTGGCTTATTATGCCAATACAGTGATTTTATTAAGTGAAAAAAAATAGCCATTGTATTTAACATAAAATTCAATATTTTCTTCATTGCTAAAGCTCTTTGTGACTTTCTTATTTAACCAGGGCGATTTTCTTATCGTCCAAGTCTTAAAATTCCATCTATAAAGTCAAAGAATGAGAAAAAGGTTCCTATTCATGTCAAAACGTGGATTGCTATCATCAGACAGATGAAACGTTTCAAATGAGCTGTCACTTACCCAGAATCGGAGCACAATCACATTTGGCTCATAGCAGAGGAGATTCTAAGGGGTCAGATACTATTATTTGGGAATAAACCCTATCTGCTTGACTAGTAGCTCATTTTAAAGGCATTTTTTCTCTGATTCATAATATATACTTCTTACCGTGTTTATCAGTCTTGATTTCAATTTAGTTCCCAAATAAACTTTTTCTAAGAAATTCAAGATCCTTGTCTTACAAAATGTGTAAATGGCCTTGCTTTGGCTTATTATGCCCTATACAGTGTTTTTATGAAGTTTAAACTAATAGCCCTTGGATTTATTATGTAATTAAATATTTTCTCCATTGCTACAACTCTTTGTGATTTCCTTATTTAACCAGGGCTATTTTCTTAGTGCCCTAGTCTTAAAATTCCACCTATAAGGTGAAAGAATGAGAAAAAGGTTCCTATTCTTGTCAAAACGTGGAGTGCTATCATCAGACAGATGAGATATTTCAGATAAGCTGTCACTCGCCAAAAATAGGAGCAGAATCACAATTGGCTCATAGTAGAGGAGATTCTAAGGGGTCAGACACTATTTTCTGGGACTAAACCAAATCTGCTGAACTAGTAGCTCATTTTAAAGCCCTTTTTTTCTTATTCATAACATATACATCTTACCGCTTTTAAATGTCTTGAATTCAATTTAGTTCCCAAATAAAGTCTTTTTAAGAAATTCAAATTCCTTGTCTTACAAAAAAGCAGGCATTGGCCTGGCTTTGGATTATTGTGCCCTATACAGTGTTTTTATGAGGTGAAAAACAATAGCCCTCATATTTATTCTAAAATTCAAAATTTTCTTCAATACTACAGCTCTTTGTGACTTTCTTATTTAACCAGGGCGATTTTCTTATCGCCCTAGTCTTAAAATTTTATCTATAAGGTCAAAAAATGAGAAAAAGGTTCCTATTCTTGTCACTACATGGAGTGCTATCATCAGACAGACGAGATATTTCAAATGAGCTGTCACTCGAAAAAATCGAAGCACAATCACAATTGGGTCACAGCAGAGGAGATTCTAAGGGGTCAGACACTATTTTTTGGGACTAAACCATATCTGCTTGACTAGTAGCTCAATTTCAATCCCTTTTTTCTCTGATTCATAATATATACGTCTTACCGTGTTTAAAAGTCTTGAATTCAGTCTAGTTCCCAAATAAAGTTTTTCTATGAAATTCAAAATCATT
This sequence comes from Artemia sinica, assembly GCA_027921565.1. Lineage (NCBI taxonomy): Eukaryota > Metazoa > Arthropoda > Branchiopoda > Anostraca > Artemiidae > Artemia > Artemia sinica. Next base: position 28,834,697 of record CM051256.1, on the reverse strand, counting down.
GTCTTACAAAAAAGCGTTCGATGGCCTTGCTTTAGCTTCTTACGCCCTATAGAGTATTTTTATTAATTGAAAAACAATAGCCCTAGTATTTATCATAAAATTCAATATTTTCTTCATTGCTTCAGCTCTTTGTGACTTTCTTATTTAACCAGGGTAATTTTATTATCGTCCTAGTCTTAAAATTCCTTCTATAAGGTCAAAGAATGAGAAAAAGGTTTCTATTCATGTCAAAACGTGAAGTGCTATCATCAGACAGATGAGACGTTTCAAATGAGCTGTCACTCGGCATAAAGCGGAACACCATCGCAATTGGCTGATAGCAGAGGAGATTCTAAGGGTTCAGACTTTATTTTTAGGGACTAAATAATATCAACTTCACTAGTAGCTCATTTTAAAGCCCTTTTCAATTTGATTCATAATATATACGTCTTACTGTGTTTAAAAGTATTGAATTCAATTTAGTTCCCAAATAAGGTTTTTCAAAGAAATTCTAAATCCTTGTCTTATAAAAAAGCGTTCGATGGCCTTGCTTTGGCTTATTATGCCCTATACAGTGTTTTTATGAAGTGAAAACGATATCCCCTAGATTTATCATAAAATTTAATATTTTCTTCATTGCTACAGCTCTTTGTGACTTTCTTATTTAACCAGGGCGATTTGCTTATCGCCCTAGTCTTAAAATTCCATCTTTAAGGTCAAAGAATGACAAAAAGGCTCCTATTCTTGTCGATACATGGAGTGCTATCATCAGACAGATTAGAAGTTTCAAATGAGATACCATTCGCCATAAATTGGAGCATAATCACAATTGGCTTACAGCAGAGGAGATTATAAGGGGTCAGACACTTTTTTGGTACTAAACCATATCTGCTTGACTATTAGCTCGTTTTAAAGCCCTTTTTTCTCTGATTCATAATATATACGTTTTAACGCACTTAAAAGTCTTGAATTCAATTTATTTCCAAAATAAAGTTTTCTACGAAATTCAAAATCCTTGTCTTACACAAACAATTGTGATGGCCTTGCTTTGGCTTATCATGCCCTATACAGAGTCTTTGTCTTATTGGAGACTCTGCGTTATAGGGAATTTGCATTAACACAGTGCATTTTGACAAAAAATTAAGGCAAAATTTAGTTTTTAAACATAATGGGCGTTGGAAGGGGGGCCGGTGGGCGTTGGAGGGGGACTTGTTGCCCTCCAATTACATCTGACTATGAAAAAGGGCATTAGCCCTTACTACTTTCAATCGAATGAGCCCTTTTCGAAGTTCCTAAGACAGCTCCTTCGATACAAAGTGCACTGGTCCAAACAAAAAAAAAAGAAAAATAATAATACATTCTACCCACATCGATCTTTACCATAAAATGTCAAGCTTTCCAATCCATTTCGACTATTGAAAAGGGCACTAGTCCTTTCAATTTCCATTCGAATGAGCCCTTTTTGAGTTTCTACGACAACGCTTTCAATAAAAACCTTATATGCCCCAGGGCATAACTTACAACCCTTGCCCTGAGGGCTGTGAGGGGGTTGTCATCCTAAAAGACCGAATTTTCAGAACTTTCAACTACGGTAGACAAAATGTTATCTCAAAATTTTGATTGGATGTGTTTGGGAAAATGTTGGCCGTGAGAGGGGTGTTAGTTGCTCTCCAATCACTTTCAACTATTAAAAAAGGAACTAGCCTGTTCAATTTCCAATTGAATGAACCCTTTTGAAATTTCTACGACAACGCTTTCAATAAAAACCTTATATGCCCCAGGGCATAACTTACAACCCTTGCCCTGAGGGCTGTGAGGGGGTTTTCATCCTCAAAGAAATAATTTCCAGAACTTTCAACTACGTTGAAGAAAATCGCTATCTCCAAATTTTGATTGGATGTGTTTGGGGAAATGATGGGCTCGAGAGGGGGGCTACTTGCCACCCAATCACTTTCGACTATTAAAAAGGGCACAAGCCGTTTCAAATTCTAATCGAATGATTCCTTTTTGAAGTTCCTACGACAATGCTTTCTATAAGAAAAACCTCATATGCCCCCAAAGCATAACTTACAACCCTTGCTCTACAACCCTACAACCTGGGGGTGGTAGTTATCCTCCAATCACTTTCAACATTTAAAAAGGGCACAAGCCCTTCTAATTTCCAATTTAATGAGCCCTTTTTGAATTTTATACAACATCACTATCTATAAAAACCTTATATGCCCCCAGGGCATAACTTAAAACCCTTGCCCCGAGGGCTCTGAGGAGGATTATCATCCCCAAAGACCTAATTTATACAACTTTTAACTGCGTTGAACGAAATGGCTGTCTAAAAATTTTGATTTGATGTGTTTGGAGAAAAAATGGGCGTCAGAGGTGGGTTTGTTGCCCTCCAATCATTTTCGACTATTAAAAACGGCCCTAGCCCCTTACAATTTTCAATCGAACGAGCCTTTTTTGAAGTTTCTACGACAACGCTTTCTACAAAAACCTTATATGTCTATAGGGCATAACTTACAACCCTTGCCCTGAGGGCTGTGGGGGAGTATCCTCCTCAAAAACATAATTTCTATCTGGAAATCAACTACGCTGAGCAAAATGGCTATCGAAAAATTTTGATTGGATGTGTTTGGGGAAATGGTGGGCATGGAAAGGGTGTTAGTTGCCTTCCAATCACTTTCGACTATTAAAAAGGGCACAAGCCACTCCAATTTCCAACCGAATGAGCCTCTACGACAACTCCTTCGATGCGAAGTGTCCTGGTCTAAGACCAAGAAAAAAAATAATACACTGTGCCAACGTCGTTCTTTACTTAGGCAGCGCTATTGTGCTGCCTAGGATAAGAGTTAAATTTCCGCTCCGGAGTCAAATTCCTAGTTTGTTTTTGGTCACAAAATAACACTGACAGAGGTATAAATGTAACAGATTACGCAATATCCTAAGCTGAAGAGAGACTAGATATTGTAACAGATTGTTATCCGTTCATCATTTTCTTTTCGAAAGCTGCAGATTTATTTATTTTTTTATTTTTGGAGTGGGGGAAGCTTGGAGTTATGTCCAGAAAAGAAGACCAACAACTCAAATAAATAATTGCCCAGTAGATTTATCATGTAATTCAATTTCTTCTCCATTGTTAAAGCTCTTAGTGATTTACTTACTTAACAATCCATTTTTCCTTATATTCCCTAGTTCATTGTGGAGTGAATACATTTTGTTCTTAAAAGAATTATTTATTACGAAAAAAGCTAGAAAAATGAAAAAAACGTTGTCATGATTTATTCACAAAGCATAAATAGCTTAAGTTCAATTATCAGCCTTCTTGAAGCTTCAGCAATAGCAAAGCATTCGTCTTCATTTGTTTCTTCAACTTTGGCTTTGAATATGTTGGGCTTAGATGAATTCTCTTTGCTCCTCATTATTTGTTTGTCTCAGTGGATATTTATAAATTCCTTAACAAGGAATTTTTAATGGCCTTATGCAGCAAAAGATGCCTGAAACTAGGAAAATAAAGGAAGTAAAATTTCGTCAAAAAAAGATTTGTTGGCATGAAACTCAGGAAAATGATTATACATAAAATAAGTCTAATTGACCTGAAATATGACTACTGTCACCCTTTTTCTAGAAAGCTAGGCTTTTGCATATACTTGTGCTTCAACTGACATTAAGTGGTAGTGAAAATTAATACTTACTACTGTTTTATGCTTTTTCAACTTTTAATTTTAAGTCTGATTGTGAAAAACTGTGATTTTATGAAATTATTCGACTAGTTTCTGGAGAAGTGTGTAAGCCTTCCACGTTGATTCATGCAGAATCATTTCTAGGATTGGTAGTACCCGGGGAAAGATGTCTCAGTGCCCCTTCCCAACTCAATTATAATAAAAAAAAGCCAAATCATGGTACTACTGTCTTTTAGTTTTTCACTTTTCCCACGTGGCATCCTTTTTTATATACTCTTACAGATTCAATTGCAAAGAGTGGCTACGGCACCTCCTCCACTCAATGACATTATAATTTAGAAATCTCTAAACTTAAGGTCGCTTACATTATCTTCATCATTCACTTTCGGTCGTCATTAATAAACAAAAAAATTTCTGAAAGTCATCAATAAAGCAAATGAAGTTAAATAAACAGAAACAGAGAAGATTATTAAACAGAATTGTCGATTGAGTTTTCTGTATGTCCAATTCTTAATACATGATGTTGAAGGACTTTTCCCCGAGTTCGCTACTTTTGACTGATATTTTGGGCTAAACTAAGATAAAAGTAAAATAAAAAATTACATTAAAAAAGCAAAGACAGATGAGGAAAATTGGAGCAACTCTAAACATTATAATAGACAATGAATGTTCTCTTGTTTCAATTTTTTTTTTCATGTTCTTCATCTGTGTAATAATTAGTAATTTTGTTTTCTTTCAGGATGATAAAATCTGCCATTCAACTTGTTTGGACGAAAATACTGAATTTTATGATAAATCTAAGGGCTAATGTTTTTAACTTCATAAAAACACTGTATAGGGCATAATAAGCCAAAGCAAGGCCATCGGCCGCTTTTTGTAAGACAAACATTTTGAATTTCTTCGAAAAACCTTATTTGGGAAGTTAATTGAATTCAAAACACTTAAACGCGGTAAGACGTATATATTATGAAAAAGGGAAAAAAAAGGGCTTTAAAATGAGTTTCTACTTAAGCAGATATGGTTTAGTCCCAAACAACGGTGTGTAACCCCATAGAATCCCCTCTGCTATGAGCCAATTGTGACTCTGCTCCAACTTGTGGCGAGTGGCAGCTCATTTGACATGTTTCATCTGTCTGATGATAGCACACCACGTTTTGACATGAATAGGAACCTTTTTCTCATTCTTTGACCTTAGAGATGGAATTTTAAGACTAGGGCGATAAAAAAACGCCCTGGTTAAATAAGAAAGCCATAAAGAGCAGTTGCAATGGAGAAAATATTGATAAAGCAAGGCCATTGCCGCTTTTTCGTAAGACAAGGATTTTGAATTTCTTAGGAAAACTTTATTTGGGAACTAAATTGAATTCAAGACTTTTAAATGCGGTAAGACTTATATATTAGGAATAAGAAAAAATGGCTTTAAAACGAGCTAATAGTCAAGCAGATATGGTTTACACCCAAACAATATTGCCTGACCCCCTAGAATCTCCTCTGCTTTGAGCCAATATTGATTGTGCTCTGATTTGTGGCAAGTGATAGCTCATTTGAAATGTTTCATCTGTCTGATGATAGCACTCGACGTTTTGACATGAATAGGAACCTTTTTCTTATTCTTTGACCTTATAGACAGAATTTTAAGATTATGGAGATAAGAAAATCGCCATGGTTAAATAAGAAAGTCACAAAGAACTGTAGCCATGAAGAAAATGTTTAACTTTATGATAAAAACAATGGCTATTGTTTTCACTTAATAAAAACACTTTATAGGACATAATAAGCCAAAGCAAGGAAATCAGACGCTTTTTTATAAGTCAAGGATTTTTAATTTCTTAGAAAAACTTTATTTGGAAACTAAACTGAATTCAAGACTTTTAAACGCATATTTCCTCGCAGAGTGTACGTGATGCTATGAAACACGTGTTGTTCGTGGATATGGGTCGGACTAACTTTACTGATTCAGACATAGTCGGTATTCAGTGGTTTAGTGTTGGATCTTATAATGATCAAAGACCAGATAAAGTTGTCCCTGTTCTCGTGCAGTTTCAATCTAAAGAGATAGCCCGTCATGTTTTTAAAGCAAAAAAGAAACTTAGTGGCACAGGGCTATTTGTAGCCGAGAATCTCACAAAACGAAACGTGATCTTTTGAGCGCTTCGGGAGATAAGTATGGAAATCGTAGTGTCTGGTCCGATCAAGTCCGCCTTTTTGTGCGTGAAATTGATACTACCCCGAACCGACGCATCTGTTCGATTGACGATCTTATATAGTGCGTGTTTTTTGTATTTTTTTTTTTAATGTTTATTACTTTGTTTTTTCTGTTCTTCTTTTTTTTTCTGTGATCGGAGGGGTTTTCTACGGTAACCGACATGCAATGCGTGTTTATATTTTGGTAAAAATTTTGTCTCACGGATTTCTAATTGTCTCTTTACCGGTATTAAAGTATTTGATTAAAATTGTGTTGCATGTCGGTAAGTGGAAAACGCCTTTTATTGCAAGATTTCTGTTATTTTTCTTCAGATGTCTGTCGGTAATATGAATAAAAATTATTCCAGCTCCCGACTGGAACTTGTACAGAGTAAACCGTTTCGTATTGAGAATCTTCTTTCGGTACCTATAGCCAGTGATCTAACTGGCCATGTCTTTGGTCCGCTTCGCCAAAGTAAATACTTGTATTCAGCTGCTAGTGATTTTGATATTCGTAGTATGTCAGGACTTAAAGTGGCTCAGTGTCATGTATCCTCTAACCACCATGATGTTAATAATGTTCTTGAAATGTTTAAAGGTAATATTGATATTCTTGGGATTTGTGAATCTTTTTTTACTCGGGAAAACTTTCTTTCGTCACGTTTTTTTCCAGGGCATCAAATTGTTGGCAAATCAAGGACAGTAATGAGGGGAGGAGGTTTGGCGTTTCTTGTGAAGAATGGTATTAATTTTACTGTTCTGAATAATTTTTGTTATTGGAATGAAGGTAGGCTGAAAATATTATCTACTGAAGCCCAGATTGATAAAAGAAAGATTTTGATATCTTCGGTTTATCGGACGCCTAGTGCTACTCATGATGATTTTTTTTGGGATTTTGAGCAGTTTATGACTAATGTGCTTCTATGAAATCGCGAGTGTGTTTTTATTGGTGATTTCATCTTCGGTCTGCTGAAACTGACCGACCCTAATTTTAATTTTTTGAACTTGATGCTTTGTCATGGCTACTACCCAACTGTTACTATTCCGACAAGGATTACAGAACATTCGGCAACTTCAATTGATAATATATTTGTTTCGTCTGACCTCATTGCGCAATGCCATTCAGACGTGTTAGTTACTCCAGGTTCGGATCATCTCCCATCAGTTTGTACGATCAGATCAATCTCAAAGCCTAAAAAAAAGCTAAAGAGAAATATCTCTCACGGGAGATGAAGGCCGAGAATATGAAGAAGTTCAAGGATAAAGTGAGTGTGCTGTCTTGGCAAGAAGTGACGGATATTAATGATGATCCGTTGCGAGCATTTGATAAATTTAGGGATATTCTTGGTCCAATCTATGATAGGTGCTGTCCTGTTCTTGAGATCCAGAAAAGAAAGAGAACCCCCCGTAAGCCATGGATTACCGATGAAATGACTGACCTAATGCACGTGAGTGATGACCTGTTTAAGGCGTACCTGAATTGTGAGTCTGACAGTAGTTGGGAAGCATTTCGTAAGGTTCAAAATAAAGTAAATTCCCTTCGCAGAACTGCAATGAAACAGTTTTATTTTTATAAGTTTGAACAACAAAAAAGTGATATGCAAGGTACGTGGCAAACTATAAAGAATGTGCTCGGTACTGGCAAATCTTCAGCTTTCCAAGAAAAAGTGGAAATTAACGGTCATAGTGTCCATAATGAGAAAGATATTACAAATGAATTTTGTAAATATTTCTATAGAATTGGTAGTGATATTTCTAGTGAGGCAGGAAAGAATAGTGACCAGTTTTCGGAACAGGAATTCCTTGACAACCGAGGCGAATCCCACTCCTTTAGTTTTGTTGAGTGTAATCTGAATGACGTAAGTAAGGCTGTCAAGTCGATAAAATAAAACTCTGCTGGAATGGATGGACTTAACCTTAAGGCGTTTAAAGTTGTAAGTGCTTACCTCCTACCGGTTCTCCTATATCTAGTGAACCTATCAATGAGAAAAGGTAACTTTCCAAGTGCGTTAAAACAAGCTAAAGTGATTGTATTTCACAAAGGAGGTGACAAGAATGAGTTGTCAAATTATAGAAAAAAATATCTATTTTAGCTTAATTTTTTAAGATTTTTGAAAAAGTTATTTATTCCCAAGTTTATTCTTATTTAGATTCTTTTGGATTTGTTAGTGATAGTCAATTCTGTTTTAGAAAGCGTCACTCAACGTTGCACGCAATGCATCACCTTTTAGATAATTTGAATAATGGATTTGAAAGAAATTTAATTTCTTTATCGGTATTTATTGATTTGAAGAAAGCGTTCGATACAGTTAATTTTAATATACTTTTGAAGCGATTAAAAAGTCTTGGAATTAAAAATAGTGCTCTAAGTTGGTTGGAATCTTATGTTTTCGGTCGGTCTATAAGTGCTGTGCACATAGACATTGTCAGTGAATTGATGCCTGTTACTTGTGGTGTGCCACAGGGTTCTGTTTTGGGACCTCTCTTTTCCCTAGTTTACGTAGATACATTGCGGTATTATATAAGTGATGGTGTTGTTACATCATTTGCTGATGATACAGCTATAACTGTTTTTGTAAAGCCTGTTCAAGAAGCTGTTGAAAAAGCTAACCATGCACTTCAGTGTCTCTGCGTATTTGTGAGTGTGAGTTGCCTCGCTCTTAATGCAAAGAAAACCAGTTACATGATTTTTAGCAGAGCTGGGACTCTTTCCCCACTGGATTCGGTAGTTGTATATGCCTCTGAGGTTATTCAACAAGTATATGACCTCCGTTACTTGGGTTTTCATATCGACTGCAATCTGAGCTGGAAAAAAACATAGTGAGATAGTATCAGCTAAAGCTACCAGAGGACTCGGGATACTGAGAAAACTGAAGCATACCTTTCCTCTGTCAACCCTCAAGCTCATTTACAGCGCTATTGTAGACCCTTATATTGGGTGCGGATGCTCGGTATGGGCCAGTAATTTCATCGGCAACTATAAAAGGATGCAAATTGTTCAGAATAAAGGAATCAAATTACTCGGAGACATGTGCCATTGTGAAAGCACTGCCCAATCTTACAAAAAATTTGGCATTCTGAATGTTGGGCAGCAGCGTGATTATCAGTTATCAGTGTTTGTCTATCAGTGTCTGAATATGTAATCTCCTGAGTACTTTTGGAATGTATTTTCCCGCAATTCTCTCTACCATGAATATTCTACACGAAATGTTGACCATTTGGTCAGTGAGATCCGCCACCATTTGGTCAGTGAGATCAACAGGGTCAAGTTTTTTTTTACGGAACATAGGTGTTTCGGTATGGAATGGTCTCCCGGATGGTATTAGAGCGGCCGATAACTTAGTTTCATTTAAGAAAAAGTTAAAGAATTTTTTTGTTGAAAAAGGAGGATAATTTTTGGAGTTTGGGGGGAGGAAGAGGGGAGGGGGAGGAAAGGGGAGGGGGAGAGGAAGAGGGAAGTGGGGGGGGGGAAGATGGTTAGAGTGTGACAATGTAAATTGTTTTTTGACCTTTTTTTCCTTACTTTTTTTTGAGAAAATAAGAATTTATTAGTAATTATTATTGTTTTTATTTCTTTTTAATTAAAGGGTGGTTAGAAGATACAGCCACCAACAGGATTTTTTTTTAATCTTAATGTGGTCGTCTAGCTATTTCTGATGTTTGTTGAATGTTTTTTTTTGTAAAGTAAAAATGTTTTTGTCTATGTCTATGTCTTAAGAATCAGAAAAAAGGGCTTTAAAATGAGCTACAAGTCAAGCAGTTATGGTTTAATCCCTGAAAATAGTATCTGACCCCTTAGAATCTCCTGTGTTCTGAAGTAATTGTGTTAAAGTATTTTTAATAGTCCTTTAGGTTATAGGAGACAAAATTTGGCAACACTGTAATCAAATTAAAAGATTGGGCAATCGGCAAAGGGTACTTTCTTCAAAATTTGGCAACACTGAACACAGGGAATTGGCAAGGGTGATGGGCGATGGCTGACGGTCTATTACTTCAGGCTGGTTCAGATGCAACGCTATAACGTTGCCTATGCTAAAGAGCCATAAGGCTTCAATGATTAATTTATTACAATTTTTCAGAATCATCTTATATGAAAGAAGTTGTCTCAAAAGCTTTGGAGGGGGCTCATTCAATTGCAAATTGAAAGTCCTGGTGCCTTTTTAAGTGTCAACATTGATCAGAGGGCAACCAGTCTCTCCACGCTCTTTCTTCCCCAAATACATCCGTTCAAAATTTTGACATAGCCATTTTGTTCAATATAAGCCAAATGCCAAAAAACAACATCCTCGTGATTAACAAGACCCCCCCAGAGTCCTGGAGAAGGGATGTAAGTTATGCGATTTGGCCTTTGCAAAATATAACGTTCTTATGGAAGGGATAGTAGCATAAACCTTGAAGAAGCTCATTCGATTGTACATTGAAAGTTCTAGTTCACTTTTTTGGAATCAAAAGTAATCTGAGGGCAACATCCGATTACTTTAACCACCATTTGTTCCCCAAATGTATCAGTTAAAAATTTTGAGATAGACATTTTATTAAAGACAAGCCTAAGGTTAAATAACTATGCCAGTAGTAACCATATACTCAGTCCTGGAGATATTAAATTAAAAAAAACAAGTTTTTTAACTGAAAGTAAGGAGCAGCATTCAAACTTGAAACGAATAGAAATTATTACGTATATGGGTAGGGCTGCCCCTCGTCAATACTTCGTTCTTTACGATAAAGTTTTTTTAGCACGTTTAAAAGAGCTATTTTTTCTAATTGAACGGCCTTTGTGATTCAGAAGTAATTCTTAAAGATTTGGGACAAAATTCGAACTTAAGATTACCAACTGATGGTTTAAGCATAACAACGGACCTCACTGCTGCGTTCACTTCTTACTTTAGAGCCGTTTTTCGAGACGGGGTGGGGGTTGAAAATCAATTGTGTAGGATTTAAGACCATAAATTTTGTTTGTTTCTACTGGAATTTGTATTCTTCGGCATTTTGACCTTCTCTGGGTGAAAATTTATGTTTAGTGGAACAAAATGATAGTAAACGCTACTTTGATGTGGTATAATCTCTTGATTTTACTTCAAATAGGCACTAGATATGACGATATTCTTGCAAATGAATTCTTTCAATGAATATGCTCCAAGGGAAAATTCCCTTGAAGCATTTGAATACCATGTTAACTTATGTGGTATTTTATGGCCAAATACTGTGTTGGTTATAATTAAATTGTTGTACCTAATTGTCAATGCTTTAAGGGAATAATTGGGCATTGTCAAGGGAAAAGTTTCAGCGAGGAGGGAATTTTATATGGGGGGGGGGGGGGTAAAGAGGGGTCTATATCTGGATAGTTAAAGAGCATGGGATGTATAATATTTTTTTCTCCATATTATTGGGAGGGGGTCAGAAACTCCCTCCCCCCTTGCCACCCCTGCTAGATTACTATAAGCTCGTTGAAAGTAAACAGTATTTAAATATGCTTATTTTGTCATATTGATAAAAGTGGCTCTTCAATCTTGTGGCGAACGCAAAGCTAAAGATCGACAATCTGTATAACCAGTTGATAATGTATGGCATATCGGAGTTTACTATGACATTAAATAAAAAAACATGTTTTTTAAACTGAAAGTAAGAAGCGACAATAAAACTTAAAACGAACAGAAATTATTCCGTATATGAAAGGGGCTGTTCCCTCCTCAACGCCTCGCTCTTTACGCTAAAGTTTTTTATTGTTTTAAAAAATTAAGTTGTGAGACAGAGTCAAACTTTAGCGTAAAGAGCGAGGCGTTGAGGAGGGGACAGCCCCTTTCATATACGGAATAATTTCTGTTCGTTTTAAGTTTTATTGTCGCTCCTTACTTTCAGTTCAAAAAACTTGTTTTTTTATTTAATTTTTGAACGTTTTTGAATAAATGCAGGTTTTGATCTTGGCTCACCGTACATGAATAATTAAAACAAAATTTTCATATTAATTTACTTTTATTTAGTTAAATGGCTTTCTCGAAACTTGTTTAATTTTATTTACGAACGTTTTTATTAGTAATAAATATACGTAACTTACGAATTAACTTACGTAACGAACTTCTATATTCATATATTTTTTATTTGTTTATTAGGGGGTTCGCCCCCTAGTCAATACCTTGCTCTTTAAGCGAAGGTTCGAATTTTGTTCCAATTCTTTAAAAATGACCGCTTAATCACAAAGGCCGTTAATTAGAATAAATAGCTCTTATGAAAGTACTAAAAAATCTTTGGCTTAAAGAGCGAGGTATTGACTACGGGGTGAACCCAATCATATATGTAATATTTTCTGTTCGTTTGAGGTTTCGATGTTGCTGCTATTGCAGTTGAAATAGTTGTTTTTTTATATTAAATTTCTGATCTTGCTTTAAATAATGCTGGGAAGTCCGGCGTCCCCTTCATAGCAATGTCCCTTCCCCCATGAAAACTTCCTTCATGGAAAGATCCTCCCACATAACCCCCGAACCACCCCCCCCACTACCAGGAAAAATCTCCCCTGAAAACGTCTGTATACTTCCAAATAACCAATACTATATGTTAACATTGGGTAAAGTTCATAACTTTCAGCCCTCCCCCCGGGAATTTCGGGGGATTAAGTCATCCTAAAAGACATACTTATTATATTTTCGAACATGCTGAACAAAATGGCTATCTCAAAATTTTGATCAGGTGACTTTGGGAAAAAATGAGCGTGGGAGGGGGCCTAGTTGCCCTCCATTTTTTGGTCACTTGAAAAGGGCACTAGAACTTTTATTTTCCATTCCAATGAGCCCTCCCACGATATTCTAGGACAACTGGGTCGATACGATCACCCCTGGGGGAAAAAAAACAAACAAATAAACACGCACCCGGGATCTTTCTTCTGGCAAAAAATGCAAAATACCACATTTTTGCAGATGGGAGCTTGAAACCTCTACAGTAGGGTTCTCTGATACGCTGAATATGATGGTGTGATTTTCATTAAGGTTCTATAACTTTTAGGGGGTCTTTCCTCCTTTTTTCAAAAATCAGCCAAATTTTCTCAGGCGCCTAACTTTTGATGAGTATAATTAAACTTAATGAAACTTATATATTTGAAATCAGCATTAAAATCTGATTCTTTTGATGTATCTATTTGTATCAAAATACCGTTTTCTAGTGTTTCGGTTACCATTGAGCCGGGTCGCTCCTTACTTACAGTTTGTTACCACGAACTGTTTGTTTACATAATGCGGGCAAACACGGTATATTTTGGAACTAGATATTCAGGGACGCGATTCTACAAAAGCAGCCAGGCAGGTTTCTGAGTCAACACCCATTTCTGGATCGAAGTTACAAAGATAGATTTAACTGCCTGACAAATTTCTGAGGTTAACAGCCAAGCATGTAATAGATACATAGTTAGATTTAGTGATTGCATACGTTATTAGAGATATCAAAAAGTTATATCATTTGCATAAAGCTAACTCAATTTGCCAAAAGGTATTCCATTTGCGTAACTCTGCTCTGAATGATCTTAATTGGAGATTGAAAAATAGGGATGATACATAACTCGATAATATTCTTATTTTTAATTGGATTGTATGAAAGTGGTAAAAAGGGTTAAAACCGTGTACCAGTTAAGGCAAGTCTGAGGGGGTGGTAGCTCTTACGTAATTTAATACAAAAATTTGGAATAACATCATTGATATCAATCTATGGAAACGGTTAGCGATGACAAAAATATTTTGTGACTTGACTTAGATTTACTTCTTGGCTGTGTTCTTTATAATACACAAATACGAATCGAGCAGTGTTGCCAATATAAAATATGCTTTAGCATTGGAGTATGTTAAAAATTTGAAACTAATAGAGACGTAGGTGCCAAGATGACCTTGTGACTTTACCTAGCTTTACTTTTCGGGTGTGTTCTGTATAATACACAAGTACCATTTGAGCAGTGGTGTCAATATAAAATATGCTTTAGCATTGGAGTACGCTAAAAATTTGAAACTAATAGAGTTGTAGGTGCCAAGAAAAGATCACGTGACTTGACTTAGCTCTCACTTTTGGCTGTGGTCGCTAAAATAGACAAGTACATGATGTGGGATGTGGGTGATATAAATTATGCTTTAGCATGGGAATATGCTAAAATGTTGAAACTAATAGAGCCATAGACGTCAAGAAAAAATCACGTGACTTGACTTAGCTCTCACTTCTTGGCTGTGGTCGCTATATAAGATAAGTACATAATGTGGGATGTGGGCAATATAAAATATTCCTTAGGATTGGAGTATGCTAAAAAGTTGAAACTAATAAATTTGTAGATGCTAAGAAAAGAATTTTAATAAATAAATTCAGAAAAATCCTTAGAAATCCTTAGAAATCAACTGGTAAGATGACTATGGATTTGAACCATCAAGGACCACAACCACCAATGGCCGTAACCATCAAGGACCTCAACCTCCAAGTTTCCTCTCTCCCCAACTACCAAGGGGCCCCCTCAATCCAGATTTTTGGGCCCTTCCCCCAATTTTTATTCTTTTTTTGAAGTTTATTATTTTTTGAACTTAAAAAAATTTAAACATGGTCATTTGTTTTCTACTTTTTTTACATGTCTTAGAATGACAAAAAGAACATACTTAAAACATAAAAAATTCACATTTAATATTTTCCAAATTCAAAATGAGAATGATAAAGAAAAGTTACTCTTGACTTTTACAATTAGAAAAATAAAGTTTGTAGTAGCACTTTTTTTACTGAGTTTTGTTGGACTTAGAAAATTATTCAACTTATTTTTACGTATCTTAAAATGACATGAAATATGCTTGCGGATGTACCAATGGTACTCTATGGATAGTTATCCACACTATGCGAGTATACCAGTGGTACTCTACAGTTACTTATCGAGACTACCTAGTTTATTATGTGTATTGAGTCAGTAATTTTCGTATATTGGAAGGATAACCACCGATATCATATTTAAAAAAAAGGTGGGTATAAATTTTTCAACGAAAGTTTGTGCAAACGATAAAATCATCGTTGCGTTGAATGCTGACAAATTGATGGAAAATAATATGCAGGTGAATATTATTAATACTATTGATCATATAGTCGGTGAACCCATTAAAACCAAAGATGAAACGCATATTGAACCCTTATATGACACCCCAGGAAAATTGTGTATGACTCAAAATGGATTAATGATTATTCTATTGATTACGAACTAAGAGAAGAAAATAACAGTACCAAGAGAGAACATGGTGAACTATTTTATGGAACAGATTAAAAATGTCCAAAGTAGTTCAATTTTATTAATAATGTATAATAATATATTTTTTTGTATTAATAGTCTACTTGTCATTATTTAATTAAAAATATATTATGCATTACCTTGTTATGTGTTCATTATTGTTAGAGTAAGCTAACATATCAAACGTTTAGAATTTCTGTAAGTATCGGAATGTGTTAATTCTTTATCAACATCTTTTATCAGATAGGTCAGGATACAATTGATAAAATCTAAGTATCAGAGTGAATAGATTCTTTATCGACATCCTTTGCCGGATATGTCGGTTAACGTTATAAAACCTAAGTGTCAGAGTGATTAAATTCTGTATCAACATCTATTGTCAGAAACATGGGATAACACTGATAAAATCTAAGTAGCAGAGTGAATAAATTTTTTCTATCAGCATCTTTGTACGATACACTGGACAAAATAGACAAAATCTAAGTATCAGTTTGAATGAATTCTTTATCCACATCTTTTTCGGATACGTTGGATAACATTGTAAAAATTAAAGTATTAGAGTGAATAAATTCTTTATCAACTTCTTTTGTCTGATAAATCAAATAACATTCACATAACCTAAGTATCAGTGTGAATAAATTCTTTATCATCGTCTTTTGTCAGATATGCTTGATAAAATTGAGAAAATCAAAGTATCAGTGTGAAAAAATTCTTTATCAATGTCTTTTGACAGATACGTTTGATAAAACCAACCAAATCTAAGTATCATAGTGAATAAATTCTTTATCAACTTATTTTTTCGGATACATCAGATAAAATTTACAAAATCTAAGTGTCAGAGTTAATGCACTTTTTATCGTAGTTCTTTGTCAGATATGTTTGATAAAATTGAGAAAATCTAAGTATCAGAGTGGATAAATTTCTTATCAATATCTTTTGTCGGATAGGTCGGGATAAAATTGATAAAATATAATTATCAGAGCGAATAGATTCTTTATCAACTTCTTTTGTTGGATACATCACATAATATTCACAAAATCTAAGTATCACAGTGAATAAATTCTTTATCATCGTCCTTTGTCAGATATGCTTGAAAAAAATTGAGAAAAATCTAAGTATCAGAGTGAATAAATTCTTTGTCAATGTCTTTTGACTGATGCGTTTGATAACACTGACAAAATTGAAGTATCAGACTAATCAAATTTTTTATTAACGTTCTTTATCGCTATCATTTGTCGGATACGTCGGATAACATTGACAAAATCTATGTATGAGAATGAATAAATTCTTTATCAACATCTTTTGTCGGATAGGTCAGGATAAAATTGATAAAATCTAAGTATCAGAGCGAATTGACTCTTTATCAACATCCTTTGCCGGATCTCGGTAAGCATTATCAAGTACTAAGTCTCAGAGTGATTAAATTCCATATCAACATCTATTGTCTGATATATAGGATAACATAGACAAAATCTAAGTATTAGAGAGAATAAATGTTTTCTATCAATATCTCTGACAGTTACATCGGATCAAATTTACAAAATCGTACTATCAGATTGAATAAATTCTTTATCAACATATTTTGTCGGATATGTCGGATAACATTGTCAAAATCTAATTATCAGAGTGATTAAATTCTTTTATCAACTTCCTTTGTCGGTTACATTAGATAACATCCCCAAAATCAATGTATCAGAGTAAAGAAATTCATTATCATCGTCTTTTGTCAGATATTATTGATAAAATTGAGAAAATCTAAGCATCAGAGTGAACAAGTTCCTTATCAATGTCCTTTGACGGATACGTTTGATAACATTGACAAAATCTAAGTATCAGAGTGAATGCATTCTTTATGAACATTCTTTATCAACATCATTTGTCAGATACGTCAGATAAAATTGACAAAATCTATTTATTAGAATGATTAAATTCTTTATCAACATATTTTGTCGGATAGGTTAGGATAAAATTGATAAAATCTAAGTATCAGAGAAAATATAATCTTTATCAACATCCTTTGCCGGATATGTCGATTAACATTATAAAACCGATGTGTCAGAGTGATTAAATTCTGTTTCAACATCTATTGCCAGATACATAAGATAACATTGACAAAATCTAAGTGTAAGATTGAATAAATTTTTTCTATCAACATCTTTTTCAGATACATCGGATAAAATTGACTAAATCTATTTATCAGATTGAATGAATTCTTTATCAAAATCTTTGTTGGATACGTTGGATAACATTGTCAAAATCTAGGTATCAGAGTGAATAAATTCTTTATCAACTTCTTCTGTCTGATAAATTAGATAACATTCAAAAAATCTAAGTGTCAGAGTGAATAAATTCTTTATCATCGTCTTTTGTCAGATACGCTTGATAAAATTGAGAAAATCTAAGTATCAGAGTGAATAAATTCTTTATCAATGTGTTTTGACAGATACGTTTAATAACGCTGACCAAATCTAAGTATCATAGTGAATAAATTCTTTATAGACTTCTTTTATCGGATACATCGGATAACATTCACAAAATCTAAGTATCAGAGTGAATAAATTCTTTATCATCGTCTTTTGTCAGATACGCTTGATAAAATTGAGAAAATCTAAGTATCAGAGTGAATAAACTCTTTATCAATGTCTTTAGACAGATACGTTTATAACACTGAAAAAATTCAATTATCGGAGTGAACAAATTCCTTATTAACATTCTTTATCGATATTATTTTTTGGATACTTGGATAACATTGACAAAATCTATGTATTAGAATGAATAAATTCTTTATCAACATCTTTTGTCGGATAGGTCGGGAAAAAACTTGAGTATCAGGGCGAATAGACTCTTTATCAACATCCTTTGTCGGAAATGTCGGTTAACATTATCAGAACCTAAGTGTCATAGTGATTAAATTCTATATCCACATCTATTGTCAGATACTTGGGATAAAATTGACAAAATCTAAGTGTGAGAGTAAATAAATTTTTCTTATCAACATCTTTGTCAGATACGTCGAAAAAAATTGAAAAACTCTAAGGATCAGATAGAATAAGTTTTTTATCAACATCTTTTGTCGAAAAAGTATGATAACATTCTTTTCTTCTCTTCTTTTGTTCAATTTCTATTCATCAACTTCTTTTCTGGGATACATCGGATAACATTCACAAAATCCAAGTATCAGAGCAAACAAATTCGTTATCATCGTCATTTTTCAGACAGGCTTGATAAAATTGAGAAGATCTAAGTACCAGAGTGATAAATTGTTTATTAGTGTCTTTTGGCAGATACGTTTAATAATATTGAGAAAATCTAAGTCTCAGAGTAAATAAGTTCTTTATTAATATTTTTTTTATCGACATCATTTGTCGGATACGTCGGTTAACATTGCACAACATCTATGTATTAGAATGAATAAATTGTTTATCAACATCTTTTGTCGGATAAGTCGGATAAAATTGACAAAATCTAAGTATCAGCGTGAATAAATTCTTTATCAACATCCTATGCTGGATACGTCGGATAACATTATCAAAATCTAAGTATCAGCGTGATTGAATTCTGTATCAACATCCTTTGTCGGATACATAGGATAACATTGACAAAATCTAAGTTACAGAGTGAATAAATTGTTTATCAAGATCCTTTGGTGGATACGTCGGATAACATTATCAAAATCTAAGTATCAGAGTGATTAAATTCTATATCAACATCCTTTTGTCGGATACATAGGATAACATTGACTAAATCTAAGTGTCAGAGTGAATCAATTTTTTTATCAACATCTTTTGTCAGCTACATTGGATAATATTGGCAAAATCTAAGCATCACAGTGAAAAAGTTCGATATCAACATCTTTATCAGATATATCAGATAACATTCATAAAATCTAAGTTTTATGAATTTTCACTTTATGCATCGTTGCATTGAATTTAGGTTAGACTGGTTATAGACGGCAGCAAACCCACTCATACTCACAGTAATAGTGAGAGAGACATGCAAAAAATTAGGTTAATTTAGGTTCACTTAGAGTGGCGCACCACTCAAAGTGAAACTAAATTAACTAACATTTTGCATGTTCTTCGACGTATCCAGAATAGGATGTTGATAAGGAATTTAATCACTCTGATACTTAGATTTTGTCAATGTTAACCGACGTATCCAACAAAGGATGTCGATAAAGAATTTATTCAATCTGATGATTTGATTTTATCAATTTTTTCCGATGTACCTGACAAAAAAGATGACGATAAAAATTGTTCACTCTGATACTTACATTGTGTCAATGTTATCCGATGCATCCGACAATGGATGTTGATAAAGAGTTTATTGATTCTAATACATAGATTTTGTCAATTTTATCCGACGTATCCGACAAATGATGTTGACAAAGAATGTTAATAAATAATGCATTCACTCTAATATTTATATTTTGTCAATGTTATCAAATGTATCCGTCAAAGGACATTGATAAAGAATTTGTTCACTCTGATGCTTAGACTTTCTCAATTTTATCAAGCGTATCTGACAAAAGACGATGATAATGAATTTTTTCACTCGAATACCTAGATTTTGTGAATGTTATCTGATGTAACCGACAAAGGAAGTTGATGAAAGAATTTATTCACTCTGATACTTAGATTTTGACAATGTTATCCGGCGTATCTGACAAAAGATGTTGATAAAGAATTTATTCAATCTGATAGTTCGATTTTTTTAATTTTATTCGATTTAAATGTCAGAGATGTTAATAGAAAACATTTATTCTCGCTAATACTTAGATTTTGTCGATGTTATGCTATGTATCCAAAAATAGATGTTGATATAGAATTTAAGCACTCTTATACTAAGATTTTGATAATGTTAACCGATGTATCCAGCAAAAGATGCTGATAAAGAATTTATTTACTAAGATATTTAGATTTTCTCAATTCTATCCGAGGTATCCCACAAAGGATGATGATATTAAAATTTATTCATTCTAATACATAGATTTTGTCAATGTTATCCGATGTATCCTATAAATGATATCGATAAAGAATGTTAATAAAGAATTTATTCACTCTGCTGCTTAGATTTTCTCAATTTTATCAAGCATATCTGATAAAGGACAATGATAAAAAAATTTATTCACGCTGATACTTACATTTTGTGAATTTTATCTGATGTATCTGACAAAAGAAGTTGATAAAGAATTTATTCCCTATGCTACTTAGATTTGGTTAGTGTTATCAAACGTATATGTCAAAAGACATTGATAAAGAAATCATTCACTCTGATATTGAAATTTTCTCGTTTATATCAAACATATCTGACAAAAGACGATGATCAAGAATTTTTTCATTCTGATACTTAGATTTTGACAATTTTATCCGACGTATCCAACAAAAGATGTTGATAAAGAGTTTATTCAATCTCATACTAATTTTTTTTTTATTTTATCCGATCTATCTGACAAAGATGTTGATAGAACATTTTTTTTCACTTTGATACTTAGATTTTGTCTATAATATCCCATGTATCTGACAATAGATGTTGATAAAGAATTTAATCACTCTAAGACTTAGGTTTTGCTAATATTTACCGAGATATCCGGCAAAGGATGTGGATAAAGAATCTATTCGCTCTGATACTTAGATTTTATCAATTTTATCCCGATCTATTCGATAAAAGTTGTTGATAAAGAATTTATTTATTCCAATACATAGATTTTTTCAATATTATCCGACGTATCTGACAAATGATATCGATAAAGAATGTTAATAAAGAATTAGTTCACTCTGATACTAAAATTTTGTCAGTGTTATCAAACGTATCTGTCAAAAGAAATTGATAAAGAATTTATTCAATCTGATACTTAGATATTGTGAATTTTATCTGTTGTATCCGACAAAAGAATTTGATAAAGCATTTATTGACTATGATACTTAGATTTTGTCAGGGTTATAGAACATAGCTGTCAAAAGACATTGATAACGAATTTATTCACTCTGATGCTTAAATTCTGTTAGAGTTATCAAACATATCTGTCAAAAGACATTGATAAAGAATTTATTCACTCTAATACTTAGATTTTCTCAATTTTATCAAGCATATCTGATAAGGGCGATGATAAAGAATTTATTCACTCTGATAATTATATTTTCTCAATTTTATCAAGCATATCTGACAAAAGACGATGATATAGAATTTATCCACTCTGATACTTAGATTTTGACAATGTTATCCGACAAAGGATAAAGAATTTATCGTCCGTTTCATCGTCTGTTGATAAAGAACTTATTCAATCTGATACTTAGATTTTGTCAATTTTATCTGATGTTTCTGACAAAGATGTTGATAGAAAAAATTTATTCACTCTGATACTTAGATTTTGTCAATACTATCCCATGTATCTGACAATAGATGTTGATACAGAATCTAATCACTCTGACACTTAGGTTTTGATAATATTAACCGATTTTTCCGGCAAAGGAAGTTGATAAAGAATATATTCGTTCTGATAGTTCGATTTCATCAATTTTATCCTGACCAATCCGACAGAAGATGTTGATAAAGAATTTATTCATTCTGATACTTAGATTTTGTCTATGTTAACCTATCTACCCGACATATGATGTATGAAAATTCCTTTTCTTACATCTCCGATTTTTTAAGAGGCATTCTAAACGTTTGATATGCTAGCAGACTCAAAAAATAATGAACACATAACAATATAAAGCATAATATTTGTAATGAACTAATGACAAGTAGAATATTAATATAAAAAATATATTATTATACATTATTAATATCATTGAACAACTTTGGACATTTTGAATCTGGTCCATAAAATAGTTCACAATGTTCTCTCTTGATACTGTAGCTATTGTTTTCTCTTGCTTCCTATTTTGTAGAATAATCATTAATCCATTTTGATTCATAGATAATTTTATTGGGGTTTCACCTACAGGTTCAATATGCGTTTCATCTATGGTATTAATGGGTTCATCGACTATATGATCAATAGTAGTAATAATATTCAGCTGTGAATTATTTTCTATCAATGTGTTAGCATTCAACGTAACGATTATTTTATCGTGTGCGCAAACTTTCGTTGAAAAATTCATCTTCGCTTCTTTTTTTTAAATATGATATCGGTGGTTATCCTTCCAATGTCAGAAACTTACTGATTCAATGCACATAATAAATTAGGTAGCCTCAATAAGTAACCATAGAGTACCACTGGTATACTTGTATAGTGTCGATTAGTACCCATAAAGTACCATTGGTACATCCGCATGCATATTTCATGTCATTTTAAGATACGTAAAAAAAAGTTGAATAATTTCCAAGTCCAAAAAAATTCAGTCCAAAAAAGTTCTATTACAAACATTATTTTTCTAATAGTAAAAGTCGCGAGTAACATTTCTATATCATTCTCATTTTGAATTTGGAAAATGTTAAATGTTAATTATTTATTTTTTAAGTATGTTTTATTTCATTCGAATACATGTAAAAAAAATTGCTAAAAAATTACCATGTAAAAAAAAGTAGAAAAAAATAACCTTCAAAAAAAGTGTATAAAAAGGGGGGAGGGGCCCAAAACGTTGGAGGGAGCCCTTGGAAGTTGGGGAGAGGAGACCCATGGAGGTTGAAGTTCTTGATGGTTAGGGTCATTGGTGGTTGCAGTTTTTGATGGTTTAAATCCATAATCATCTCACTAGTTGGTTTCTAGGGATTTCTAAGGATTGTTTTGGATTTCTTTATTAAAATTCTTTTCTTAGCATCTACAACTTGATTAGTTTCAATTTTTTAGCATACTCCAATGCTAAAGAATATTTTCTATTGCCCACATCCCACATTATGTACTTGTCTATTATAGTGACCACAGCCAAGAAGTGAAAGTCAAGTCACGTGATCTTTTCTTGACGTTAATGGCTCTATTAGTTTCAACTCTTTAGTATATTCCATTGCTAAAGCATATTTATATCACCCACATCATGTACTTGTCTATTATAGTGACCACTGCCAAAAAGTGAGAGATAAGTCAAGTCACGTGATCTTTTCTTGGCACCTACGGCTGTATAAGTTTCAACTTCTTAGCATACCCCAATGCTAAAGCATATTTTATATTGACAACACTGCTCAAATGTTACTTGTGTAATATACAGAACACACCCTAGAAATAAAGCTAGGTCATGTTACAAGGTCATCTCGGTGCCTACGACTCTATTAGTTTCAACTTTTTAGCATACTTCAATGCTAAAGCATATTTTATATTGGCAACACTGCTCGATTGGTATTTCTGTATTATACAGAACACAGCCAAGAAGTAAAGCTAAGTCAAGTCGCAAAACTTCTTGTCATCGCTAAGCGTTTCCATAGCTTGATACCAATGATGTTATTCCGAATTCATATTAAAGTGCGTAAGAGTTACCACCCCCTCAGACTTACCTATGCTGTTAGGAGGTTTTAATCCTTTTCACCACTTTCATACAATCCAATTAAGAATAAGAATATTATCGAGCTCTATTTCATCCCTATTATTCAATGACCAATCAAGATTATTCAGAGCAGAGTTAAGCAAATGGAATACGTTTTCGCAATTTGAGTTAGCTTTTTGCAAATGATAGAATTTTTTAGTATCACTTATAATGTATGCAATCACTAAATCTAACTATGAATGCATTACATGCTTGGCTGTTAACCTCAGAAACCTGTCTGGCAGGTAAATCTGTCTTTGTAACTTTGATCCAGAAATGGGTGTTGACTCAGAAACCTGTCTGGTGTGTTTATAGAATCGCGTCCCTGAATATCTAGTTCCAAAATATAACGTGTTTGCCCGCATTATGCAATATCCCCTAGGACTGAGTATATGGTTACTACTTATGCCACCACGGTTCACAGCCCTCAGCCCCTGATGCAAGGGATGGAGTTTTACAAAAAGACGTTTCTACAATGTGTCAATAACAGCTGAGGGTAGGCTATTAAGTAAACTATTAGGCATGTTGAGGGGTTTGTCAAAAAAAGTTTGGAGTACAACCAGTCACACAACAAAAGAAATCTGATCAAAATTTGTTATCTAAATTTACAAAGTTCAAAGATTTTTAATACAGATCCTTGTACTTAACGTTCAGGAAAGGTCTAATTCATCTGAAAAAAGGAGAAATAAATCTAGCTGCTTCTTAGGTCTTAAGAAGGTCTTAAGGTCTTAGGTCATAAGTCTAGACCTTCTTAGGTCTTAAGAAGGTTGACCAAGAATTTAAAATTGACATAGGACCATAAATTTGCTTGAAATAACAAGCAAACAATCGTTTAAAGCCATATTTATCTTTCAAATAGTACCTATTCGTTGCCTAAGCTTAGCCTCACATTCTGAAAAAAAATTTGAATTTTTCACACATTTTTTAAATTTTTGGGTCACTTGCCCGAAACTCTGGGTGGGCTTTCGCCCCCAAATATTTTCCCAAATTCCTCTCTCAATTTATCACTTGTTCACGGATGCCCAGCGTCTCCAATCACTTTCCCAATAGTATCTATTCATTGTCTCAGCCCAGTTTAGCAATCTGAGCCAAAAATGAGACCCCAATTCTGAGCTAGTGGAATTTAACCATTCAGGCTGGTGGACTTAGTGGTTAGACTGTTGCCCTAGCGGTAACCATGTCATGCGCTACACACATACCAACAATAGATTTTTTTTTTTCTTTTTCATTTTCACATGGGGTCCCAATCTAGCTCATGTCCATCGCTTAGCATTCAGGCTTTGACAAATAAAGCCCAGATAGTCAATTTTTGGGGGCGTTCAACCGGCACAGAGTCCCAGGCAAATGACCCAAAACTTGAAAAATTGAAATTTGCTCAGATTGCGGTACTGAGCTGTGCCAATGAATAGGTACTAGTCTGAACGAAAAAAAAAAAAAAAATTTTCGGTCACTTGCCCGAGACTCTGGGCGGGTGGGCGCTACTTAAAATTTGCATTCTGAACCCCTGCCGATAATCCACAGACCATATATGAGGGGGTCACTATACATTGAAAATAGTGAAAAATGAAATTTTCTCAGAATGGTGGACTGAGATGAGGCAATGAATAGATACTATTTGGAAAGTGATTGGAGACGACGGGCACCCCCTCCCCGCCTATCCTGAAGAGAGAAGCTTGAATGAAAAAAAAAAGCTTTTCGGTCACTTGCCCGAGACTCTGGGCGGGTGGGCGCCAATTAAAATTTATGAGGGGGTGTCTATAGAAAAGAAAAATTCAAGTGGATTTGGGTTAGCGATGTTTAGCAATGGAAGCGGTGGACTAAGACCCCAATTCTGAGCTAGGTGATTTCTACCATTCAGGCTGGTAGACTAAGACCCCAATTCTGAGCTAGTGGATTTGGGTTAGCAATGGTTAGCGATGGAAGCGGTCGACTAAGACCCCAATTCTGAGCTAGGTGATTTCTACCATTCAGGCTGGTAGACTAAAACCCCAATTCTGAGCTAGTGGATTAAGGGTTAGCAATGGTTAGCGATGGAAGCGGTCGACTAAGACCCCAATTCTGAGCTAGGTGATTTCTACCATTCAGGCTGGTAGACTAAGACCCCAATTCTGAGCTAGTGGATTTGAGTTAGTGATGGTTAGCGATGGAAGCGGTGGACTAAGACCCCAATTCTGAGCTAGGTGATTTCTACCATTCAGGCTGGTAGACTAAGACCCCAATTCTGAGCTAGTGGATTTGGTTTAGCGATGGTTAGCGATGGAAGCGGTGGACTAAGACCCCAATTCTGAGCTAGGTGATTTCTACCATTCAGGCTGGTAGACTAAGACCCCAATTCTGAGCTAGTGGATTTGGGTTAGCGATGGTTAGCAATGGAAACAGTGGACATGGAACCCCATTTGAAAATGTGTGTGTGTGGAATATCCGCCGCTGAGTGTATGGTATGAGATGAGATGGCTAGGTGATTTCTACCATTCAGGCTGGTGGACTTAGAGACCCCAATTCTGAAAATTGTCCAATTTTTTTTTAATAATTACTTAAAAATTTGCATTCTGAACCCCTGCCGATAATCCACAGACCTTATATGAGGGGGTAACTATAGAAAAGAAAAATTGAGCGTGATTGATGGAAGGGCAGATGGTTAGCGCTTGAGTAATGGTCTAGTCATTCACTACCTAAAGCTTCCGTTAACCACTGCTAAGGCAGGAGAAGAATTTTGGACAATTTTTTTGGGGGTAGATTTCAACCATTCAGGCTGGTTGACTGAGACCCCTATTCTGAGCTAGTGGATTTCAACCATTCAGGCTCGTGGACTAAGACCCCAATTCTGAGCTAGTGGATTTCAATCATTCAGGCTGGTGGACTAAGACCCCAATTCTGAGCTAGTGGATTTCCACCATTCAGGCTGGTGGACTAAGACCCCAATTCTGGGCTAGCACCATTCAGGCTGGTGGAGTGAGACCCCAATTCTGAGCTAGTGGATTTCAGCCATTCAGGCTGGTGGACTGAGACCCCTATTCTGAAAATGTCCTAATTTAAAAAAAAAATTAATTAAAAATTTGCATCTTGAACCCCTGCCGATAATCCACAGACCTTATATGAGGGAGCACCTATAGAAAAGAAAAAATGAGCGTGATTGATGGATGGAAACGGTGGACATGGTCTAGGCGAGATCCATGTCAAAATGAATCTATTGTTGGGTATTGGTGTAGCACATGGTAGCATCGCGCTTGAGCAACGGTCTTACCATTCACGGCCTTAAGCACTGCTGGTGTAACGTCGGCAATGAAATACCACTACTTTCATGGTTGCTTCACCTTACCGCCTTAGGTTTGTGACGTCCAATGCTCTCTTTTCTGTGACAAGAAAACAGAGCTTTTTTTTAATGATCTTGAAAGGCGTTCATATTATGACTATAAAAAACAAACAACTCCAATATGGTTGAACATTTAAAGATTATAACTTGTGTTTTATTCCATAATTTTGCCTCATTTTTGTAGAATACTGAAAATATAAGTACGGAGTTCAGTTGCACAAGGGTTAAGTTGCACGGTGTTCAGTTACAAGAAGGTTCAGTTGCACAGGGTTTCAATTGCAAGGGGGTTTAGTTATGCGGGGTTTAAGATAAATGGGGTTGAGCTATACGGGGTTTCAGTTGCACGGGGGTTCAGTTCAAAATATTTTATTGCTTAGGGTTCAGTTACATGCACACCCTTACATGCCGAGGCTGATCAGATAGAGAGGGGACTCGTGGCATCAAAAGCAGAAGTGAAAAAAGTGGGTCCAGTAGCCAAAGACAAGTTCCAATTGAAATAGCATTGTAGACATCCACCTGCTCGTTATTCAGAGGCAATTTCTAATTTTGGAGCCGACCCGCTGGATGACAGGAAATTGTTTTATGCCAAAGAACTCGCGTCGTCCTCAAAGCCCTAATAAAGAGCTTGGATGATGCAATCCTTGATGACTCTTCTTTTCTGGAGCTAGTGTACCAAAGTCTACTCGGCAAAATAGACGAGACATGTGAAAACATTTCCGAATCTACGAAGATATTTTTGAGAAAAGACCTACGATCTCAAGGAAATTATGCTAGAGCTATTGGCCAGGACTGAAGTAAAAAATCATA
Source organism: Artemia sinica (assembly GCA_027921565.1). NCBI lineage: Eukaryota > Metazoa > Arthropoda > Branchiopoda > Anostraca > Artemiidae > Artemia > Artemia sinica. The sequence continues at coordinate 28,807,052 of CM051256.1, read as the reverse complement.
AAGTCATTGATCGCAGCATCTTTGAGACTCTGTTCCGTGAAATTTGTGCAGTTAAATCGATATTTCCGACTTTCTGGTCAGATACAAGTAGATTGTGACAGCATCACCAGCCTTAGCCAAGGTGAAAAAAAGTTTAAGCAAAGTAAAACTGGTCAAGACACATTTGTGTACAAGATGGATGATGACTGCTTTGGTCACCTTGTCATGACTTGTTTTGAGACTGCCGAACCAAGACGTTTGAAAAATTATCAGCTAGTCGGTAAAATTCCTTGCTCCCCCCCCCCCCCCCCAGCACAAAAAAAACATTTTGGCTAGTAAATCCGTTGTTGGGCACAAACCAACCTTTCCAACCATTTTCCTTCCAAGCCTCGGATGAGGCTGGGAAGCCTTTTCCCACCTATCAAGCTTACATGAATAACAGACTTAAACTAGACACATCATTTTCATTCTTTGCATATCAATTATCACCAAAGAATATTTGTTTCTAACTCTTAGAGTTAGTTCTCTCTAAGACAAAACAAAAATTCGCAAAGAAGAGAGAAACGAGGCCTCTTTGTTAGAATATAAAGTTGGTTCTGACTATTATTCCTTTCTATGGGATATCAGAACCAACTTTTATTGTAGATTCTTTTAAATCACATTCTGTAATCCGTACGACGTTCTCTGGAGACCCGTACGTAAGTCACTCTTAGCCACAACTTGACACTGAAGATTGAAAGTGGAAAATGTGTTACTCTGTTTCTTGGATGTTTATTCTCTTTTATAAGGATAAGTTAGAGCTAAATCTGAAATCCCTGGTAGAAAAAGAAAACTACATTAAACACAGCGATAAAACATTGATCGTTGTTCAATGATCCATTGTCTCCAAACATATACTCTTGATTATGTATTTTCCTAAAACTACCTCTAGATAAAAATATTCTCTCAGTTTTACATAGGAAACTCCTTTCTGTCCTGAAACTTGCACACCAAGGAGTATTTTCTTCTCTTAATCTCTTCAATAACTGTGCATTGAATGCTTATGACCACTGGCTCATGTCTCAGATTCTATCTTCATTGAATCCATCTCCTGTATGTTACATGAATGACGCTTTGAATTTCAGCTACATGTTTATAGGAATTAATCATATCTTTGTCACACTTCAATACTGACAATTCATCTTAAACCTGACCTTCGTTTCATTTCTGATAAGTCTGAAATGATCCTTTTTAGCTGAAAAGCAAGTCACCGAACGAGCCTTTCGTAACCAAAAACTGAATTCTTCATTGAATAATGGTAGCATGTTCTAATTCAGCAGCCCTTAGTATTTCTAATGGTCTTTGTCATGACCATACTTGGGGCACTAATGTTTAAATGTTTATTATATTTTAATGGTAAATAATGTTCCCTATTAATTTTTCATTTTTATCGCTTTATGTCGTTGTTCTGACCACAGTTCATGCATCAATTGGTTTCCTATTAATGTGCTACTTTTCTTCTTTTCTTTTCTTTTACTCCGTCTTATCATAACGTGTGAATAAAATGTTCAATAAATGAATAAATATGAAACCAATGAAAAGCGTAGTTTTTTCCCCCTTGGATGCAGTGGTGGATGAAGCCTAGAAAACAGCAATATAGACGCATTGAAGTTGGGGAAAATTTTTGTATTGAGAAAAATTTACAGGGTAATTCTCATTAAGAAAAAGTAACCGGTTTTGCAGCAAATTTTAGGCTCATCTTTTAATATTTCTACAAAATTGATCGCCTGAATCCTTGAATATTTTAAAAAAATCCTAGACTGTTGTGAGAATGGGCAAAGACCATGAGTATGGGAAGGTCATGGTCCCACAAACTCTCACATAAAATCGGCATTTCATATGCCAGGTGAGGTAAAGAAACACCAGAACCTCTTGAAAGCAATAAGGGGCAAATTCCCAGTTGTGCTATAGCTAGCGTCTCATATGCAGAACTGTATGTTTTTGGAACTTCGTGTTGTTTATGTTTGTTTTAGAAACGCCTTATTTCAATTTTTCTGTGTGTGAATTAAAGCTAAGTAGTGATTTTAGACTCATGTTAATTCCAATATTAAGGTAATGTTACTTCTAATCCTCATCAAATATGCTATTGTCCTTCGTGTTAATTGCATGATTTTTAAATCGAACTTTTACACATTTTTAACTTTTAGAACAAATGTTTAAGTGATTAAAACAGACAGTTAGCCAATGATTTTTTTTAGCTCGTTAATCCATTTACTGCTTCCTCTCACGTTGAGATTAAATTACCCACCTACACCATGGGATTAATTTAAAAAATGTCTTCCGCAAAACGAGTTTTTCAAAAAAAAATTATGACCTCCATTAAACAAAAAATGAGCAGAGATGAAGTCAAATAATCATTCAATCGTAAAACTTCCACAAATCACTATTAATAAATAAATGAAACCCGAAATGACCAGAAATTACAAAAAAAGACTGAGTCAAACTAAAAACGAGCAAAAATTAGCGTGAGTAGTGCTGAAAAACCCCCACGCCTCATGAAGGCCAGAACATAATTTGTACTTTACTGAAAACAAAATAGAGTTTTTTTTACTTTTATTTTACTTTAATAAATAAAAATTTTTAAGAATTTAATGAACAAATATAAGTATATATATATAAACTGGCAATCCATGGTCATTTGTTGTTTTTTTTTTTTAGTATAGAGCAAATTATGTTCTCGTTTTGAGCAGGCATGGGGTTGTAGTTTCTGTTCGTTTTGGGTTTCATATATTTATTAATGACTATTTGTAGTAGTTTTAGGCTTGGAAGATTATAGGACTTCATTTCCGCTCATTTTTGGTTTAATGGAGCTCTGTGCTTTTCTCCAAAAAATTTGCTTTATGGAAGAAGTTTTTAAACTAATTTCTGTTCATTTTTTACTGACATGGTCTCTTTTGTCAGTTTTTTTTTTATTTTTACGGTTTTTCAAACAGTTCGTGGTAACGAACTGTAAGTAAGGAGCGACCCGGCTCAATGGTAACCGAAACTCTAGAAAACGGGTTTTTGATACCAATAGATATATCAAAAGAATCAGATTTCAATGCTGATTTCAAATATATATCTTTCATCAAGTTTAGAGCTACCCATCAAAGGTTACGCGCCTGAGAAAATTTGGCTGATTTTCAAAAAAAGGGGGAAAGACCCCCTAAAAGTTATAGAACCTTAATGAAAATCACACCATCATATTCAGCGTATCAGAGAACCCTACTGTAGAGGTTTCAAGCTCCTATCTACAAAAATGTGGATTTTTGCATTTTTTGCCAGAAGAAAGATCACGGATGCGGGTTTATTTGTTTGTTTGTTTGTTTGTTTGTTTGTTTTTGTTTTTTTTTTCCAGGGGTGATCGTATCGACCCAGTGGTCCTAGAATATCGTGGGAGGGCTCATTGGAACGGAAATTAAAAGTTCTAGTGCCCTTTTTAAGTGACCAAAAAAAATGGAGGGCAACTAGGCCCCCTCCCACGCTCATTTTTTTCCCAAAGTCACCCGATCAAAATTTTGAGATAGCCATTTTGTTCAGCATGGTCGAAAATATGATAAAAATGTCTTTTAGGATGACTTGATCCCCCAAAGTCCCCAGGGAGAGGGCTGAAAGTTATGAACTTTACTCAATGTTAACATATAGTATTGGTTATTGGGAAGTATACAGACTTTTTCAGAGGAGATTTTTTCTGGTAGGTGGGGGAAGGAGAGGGTCGGGGGCTATATGGAAGGATCTTTCCATGAAGGAAGTTTTCATGGGGGAAGGGACATTGCTATGAAGGGGGCGCCGGATTTCCCAGCATTATTAAAGAAAAAGATCAGGAATTAAATTTAAAAAAAAACAAAGTTTTTCAACTGATCAACTGATTGTGATTAAGAGGTCATTTTTAAAGAACTGGAAAAAAAATTTGAACTATAGTTTAAAGAGCAGGGTATTGACTAGGGGGCGAACCCCCTAATATACGTGTTAAAAATTTATGAATATAGAAGTTCGTTACGTAAGTTAATTCTAAGTTACGTATATTTATTACTAATAAAAACGTTCGTAAATAAAATTAAACAAGTTTCGAGAAAGCCATTTAACCAAATATAATATGCAAATTTTGTTTTAATTATTCATGTACGGTGAGCCAAAATCAAAACCTGCATTAATTCAAAAACGTTCAAAAATTAAATAAAAAAAACAAGTTTTTTTTAACTGAAAGTAAGGAACGACGTTAAAACTTAAAACGAACAGAAATTATTCCGTATATGAAGGGGGCTGTCCCCTCCTCAACGCCTCGCTCTTTACGCTAAAGTTTGACTTTCTCACAACTCTATTTTTTTAAACAATAAAAAAACTTTAGCGTAAAGAGCGAGGCGTTGAGGAGGGGACAGCCCCCTTCATATACGGAATAATTTCTGTTCGTTTTAAGTTTTAACGTCGTTCCTTACTTTCAGTTAAAAAAACTTGTTTTTTTTTATTTAATTCATATAAGAATCCATAGTTTGCTATTTGTATGCTGGAGAAACCTTTTCACTAATGTTGAATCCTAACACAAATAGAACTTATCAAATTAATTTTACAAGCCCTCAAGTTCACCTGAAAAATAAAACATAATATCTTTCCGAAAAATACTTTCTATGCTCTTTAACAACCTGAATACACTTATACTCTTTTGATTCATTTAAATAGTAAGAGCAGAAGTAGTAATAGTAGTAGCCTAGAAACTTTCAACTTAATACCCCAGTCGTTTTCGATATATTGTTGAGGAATCCATACACACAGTACCTTTTGATTTAGTTTTAAAGCAAAATTTAATTTTAAAGCCTAATAGGCCGATTACATAATTGTGGGGTTTACATGATCAATAACCCTATAGAAATAGTTACTGGGCCGTTCTTCTATGCTGAACATAATGACTGTCTAAAAATTTTGACTGGATGTGTTTGGAAAATGAATAGGCTTGGAAGAATAGCTGCTTAACCCCCAATCTGTTTTGACTCTTAAAAATGGCACTGAAACGTTTTGATTTAGTTCAACATCCGTCTGAAAATTCCTTGAAAGCCTCACCGTAATACTCTTAGCTTGTGGAGTAGCAATATCATAGGCAGCGCGCTAGCGCTGCCTATGATATTGCTTTCATTCCATTATGATATTGCTTTTCTAAGATTTCCATTCATTCGAATGGAAATGGGAGTGGCTAGTGCCCTTTTTAAAAGTCGAAAGTGATTGGAGGGCAACTAGCCCCCCCCCCCACGCCCATCATTCCTTAAAACACATCCAATCAAAATTTTGATATAGTCTTTTTGCTCAGCGTAGTTGATTTCAAGATAGAATATATGTTTTTGAGGAGGAAACTCCCCCACAACCCTCAGGGCAAGGGTTTTAAGTTATGCCCTGGGGGCATATAAGGTTTTTATAGAAGGTATTGTCGTAGAAACTTTAAAACAGGCTCATTCGATTGGGAATTCAAAGGGCTAGTACCCTTTTTAATAGTTGAAAGTGATTGGAGGGCAACTACCCCCCCACCCATGCTCATCATTCCCCCAAATACATCTAATAAAAATTTTGAGATAACCATTTTGTTCATTGTATTTGATTTCCTGATAGAAAATATGTTTTTGAGGAGGACATTCCCTCACAACCCTCAGGGCAAGGGTTTTAAGTTATGGCCTGGGGGCATATAAGGTTTTTATAGAAGACGTTATCGTAGAAACTTCGAAACAGGCTCATTCAATTGGAAATTCAAAGGGCTAGTACCTTTTTTAATAGTCGAAAGTGATTGGAGGGCAACTATCCCCCCCCCCCACGCCCATCATGCCCCCAAGCATATCCAATCAAAATTTTGAGATAGCCATTTTGTTCAGCGTACTTGATTTCCAGATAGAAAATATATTTTCGAGGAGGACACTCCCTCACAACCCTCAAGGCAAGGGTTTTAAGAAATACCCTAGGGGTATATAAGGTTTTTAAAGATGGCGTTATCGTAGAAACTTCAATAAAAGCTCATTCGACTGCACTTATTAATAGTCGAAAGTGATTGGAGGGCAACTAGCCCCCCACACCCATCATTCCCCCAAACACATCTAATAAAAATTTTGGGATAGCCATTTTGTTCAGGTTAGTTGATTTCCAGATAGAAAACATATTTTGAGGAGGACACTTCCCCACAACCCTCAGAGCAAGGATTATAAGTTATGCGCTGGGGGCATATAAGGTTTTTATTGAAATCTTTGTCGTAGAAACTTGAAAAGGGGCTAATTCGATTTGAAATTCAGAGGAATAGTACCCTTTTTAATAGTCGAAAGTGATTTGAGGGCAACGAACCCTACTCTCACGCCCACCTTTTACCAAAACACATCCAATCAAAATTTTTAGATATCCATTTTTTGGGCTTTAGGTCTTTAAGGATGACAACCCCTCCCCCCACTGCCCTCAGGGCAAGGGTTGTAAGAAGTTTCTTTTGAAAGCGTCGTCGTAGAAACTTCAAAATGTCTCATTCATTTGGAAATTGGAAGGGCTAGTGTCTTTTTTATAGTTGAAAGTGATGGATAGCAATTAAAGCCCCTCATACGCCCACCATTTTCCCAAACACATCGAGTTAAAATTTTGAGATATCCATTTTTTCAACGTAGTTGATAGTTCTGGAAATGTTGTCTTTTAGGATGATAACCCCCTCAGAGCCCTTAGTGCAAGGGTTGTAAGTTATGCCCTGGGGGCATATAAATTTTTATATTGAAAGTGTTGTCGTAGAAACTTCAAAAGGGCTCATTCGATTGGAAATTGCAGTGGCTAGTGCCCTTTTTAATAGTCAAAAGTGATTGGAGCGCAACTAGCCCCCCCTCCACGCACATCATTTTCCCAAACAAATCCAATAAAAATTTTGAGATAGCCATTTTGTTCAGCGTAGTTGATTTCCAGATAGAAAATATTTTTTTGAGGCGGACACTCCCCCACAACCCTCAGGGCAAGGGTTTTAAGTTATGCCCTGGGGGCATATAAGGTTTTTTATAGAAGGCGTTGTCGTAGAAACTTCAAAACAGGCTCATTCAATTGGAAATTCAAAGGGCTAGTACCCTTTTTAATAGTCGAAAGTGATTGGAGGGCAACTAGCCACCCTCCATTATTCCCCCAAACACATCCAGTCAAAATTTTGAGATATCCATTTTGTTCAGCGTAGTTGATTTCCAGATAGAAAATATTTTTTTGAGGCGGACACTCCCCCACAACCCTCAGGGCAAGGGTTTTAAGTTATGCCCTGGCGGCATATAAGGTTTTTATAGAAGGCGTTGTCGCAGAAACTTCGAAAAGAGCTCATTAGATTGGAAATTGGAGTGGCTAGTGCCCTTTTTAATAGTCGAAAGTGATTGGAGGGCAATACTAGCCCCCCCCCCCACACGCCCATCATTCCCCCAAACACATCCAATCAAAATTGTGAGACAGCCATTTTTTTCAGCGTAGTTGTTTTCCAGATAGAAAATATATTTTTGAGGAGGACACTCCCCAACAACCCTAAGGGCAAGGGTTTTAAGTTATGCCCTGGGGGCAAATAAGGTTTTTATAGAGGGCGTTGTCTAAGAAACTTCAAAACAGGCTCATTCGATTGGAAATTCAAAGGGATATTACCCTTTTTAATAGTCGAAAGTGATTAGAGGACAACTAGCCCCCCCAAGCCCATCATTCCCCAAAACACATCCAATCAAAATTTTGAGATAGCCATTTTGTTCAGCGTAGTTGTTTTCCAGATAGAAAATATGTTTTTGAGGAGAACACTCCCTCACAACCCTCAGGGCAAGGGTTTTAAGTTATGGCCTGGGGGCATATAAGGTTTTTATAGAAGGCGTTGTCGTAGAAACTTCAAAACAGGCTCATTCGATTGGAAATTCAAAGGGCTAGTACCTTTTTTAATAGTCGAAAGTGATTGGAGGGCAACAAGCCTCCCACGCCCTTCATTCCCCCAAACACAACGAATCAAAATTTTGAGATAGCCATTTTGTTCAGCCTAGTTGATTTCCAGATAGAAAATGTGTTTTTGAGGAGGACACTCCCTTACAACCCTAAGGGCAAGGGTTTTAAATTATGGCCTGGGGGCATTTAAGGTTTTTATAGAAGGCCTTATCGCAGAAACTTCAAAACAGGCTCATTCGATTGGAAAATCAAAGGGCTAGTACCTTTTTTAATAGTTGAAAGTGATTGGAGGGCAACTTGCCCCCCCCGGCCCATCATGCCCCCAAGCACATTCAATCAAAATTTTGAGATAGCCATTTTGTTCAGCGTACTTGATTTCCAGATAGAAAATATATTTTCGAGGAGGACACTCCCTCACAACCAGCAAGGCAAGGGTTTTAAGTAATACCCTAGGGGTATATAAGGTTTTTGAAGAAGGTGTTATCGTAGAAACTTCAATAAAAGCTCATTCGACTGGAAATTCAAAGGGTTAGTGCACTTATTAATAGTCGAAAGTGATTGGAGGGCAACTAGCCCCCCTCACCCATCATTCCCCCAAACACATCTAATAAAAATTTTGAGATAGCCATTTTGTTCAGCTTAGTTGATTTTCAGATAGAAAACATATTTTGAGGAGGACACTTCCCCACAACCCTCAGGGTAAGGATTATATGTTATGCGCTGGGGGTATATAAGGTTTTTATTGAAATGTTTGTCGTAGAAACTTGAAAAGGGGCTAATTCGATTTGAAATTCAAAGGAATAGTACCCTTTTTAATAGTCGAAAGTGATTTGAGGGCAACTAACCCCACTCTCACGCCCACCTTTTCCCCAAACGCATCCAATCAAAATTTTTAGATATCCATTTTTTGGAAATTAGGTCTTTAAGGATGACAACCCCTCCCCCCACTGCCCTCAGGGCAAGGGTTGTAAGAAGTTTCTATTGAAAGCGTCGTCGTAGAAACTTCAAAATGTCTCATTCATTTGGAAATTGGAAGGGCTAGTACCTTTTTTATAGTTGAAAGTGATGGATAGCGACTAAAGCCCCTCTCACGCCCACCATTTTCCCAAACACATCGAATTAAAATTTTGAGATATCAATTTTTTTCAACGTAGTTGAAAGTTCTGGAAATTTTGTCTTTTAGGATAATAATCTCCTCAGAGCCCTCAGTGCAAGGGTTGTAAATTATGCCTTGGGGGCATATAGAGATTTTATTGAAAGCGTTGTCGTAGAAACTTTAAAAGGGCTCATTCGATTGGAAATTAGAGTGGCTAATGCCCTTTTTAATAGTCGAAAGTGATTGGAGCGCAACTAGCCCCCCCTCCACGCACATCATTCTCTCAAAAAAATACAATAAAAAATTTTGAGATAGCTATTTTGTTCAGCATAGTTGATTTCCAGATAGAAAATATGTTTTTGAGGAGGAAACACCCCCACAACCCTCAGGGCCAGGGTTTTAAGTTATACCCTGGGGGCATATAAGGTTTTTTATAGTAGGCGTTGTCGTAGAAACTTCAAAACAGTCTCATTCGATTGGAAATTCAAAGGGATATTACCCTTTTTAATAATCGAAAGTGATTGGAGGGCAGCTAGCCCCCCCCCACCCATCATTCCCCCAAACACATCCAATCAAAATTTTGAGATAGCCATTTTTTTCAGCGTAGTTGATTTCCAGATAGAAAATATGTTTTTGAGGAGGACACACCCCCAAAACCCTCAGGGCAAGGGTTTTAAGTTATGCCCTGGGGGCATATGAGGTTTTTATAGAAGGCGTTGTCATATAAACTTCGAAAAGAGCTCATTAGATTGGAAATTGGAGTGGCAAGTGCCCTTTTTAATAGTCGAAAGTGATTGGAGGGCAATACTAGCCCCCCCCCCACGCCCATCATTCCCCCAAACACATCCAATCAAAATTTTGAGACAGCCATTATGTTCAGCGTAGTTGTTTTCCAGATAGAAAATATATTTTTGAGGAGGACACTCCCCCACAACCCTCAGAGCAAGGGTTTTAAGTTATGCCCTGGGGGCATATGAGGTTTTTATAGAGGGCGTTGTCTTAGAAACTGCAAAACAGTCTCATTCGATTGGAAATTCAAAGGGATATTACCCTTTTTAATAGTCGAAAGTGATTTGAGGGCAAACTAGCCCTCCCCCACGCCCATCATTCCCCCAAACACATCCAATAAAAATTTTGAGATAGCCATTTTGTTCAGCCTAGTTGATTTCCAGATAGAAAATGTGTTTTTGAGGAGGACACTCCCTTACATCCCTCAGGGCAAGGGTTTTAAGTTATGTCCTGGGGGTATATGAGGTTTTTAAAGAAGGCGTTGTCGTAGAAACTTCAATAAAAGCTCATTCAACTAGAAATTGAAAGGGCTAGTGCCCTTTTAAATAGTCAAAATAGCCCCCCACGCCCTTCATTCCCCCAAACACATCCAATCAAAATTTTGAAATAGCCATTTTGTTCAGCGTAGTTGATTTCCAGATAGAAAATATGTTTTTGAGGAGGACACTCCCCCACAACCCTCAGGGCAAGGGTTTTAAGTTATGCCCTGGGGGCATGTAAGGTTTTTATAGAAGATGTTGTCGTAGAAAATTCAAAACAGGTTCATTCGATTGGAAATTCAAAGGGCTAGTACCCTTTTCAATAGTCGAAAGTGATTTGAGGGCAACTAGCCCCCCCCAGGCCCATGATGCGCCCAAACAAATCCAATCAAAAGTTTGAGATAGCCATTTTGTTCAGCGTAGTTGTTTTCCAGATAGAAAATATGTTTTTGAGGAGGACACTCCCCAACAACCCTCAGGGCTATGGTTTTAAGTTATGCCCTGGGGGCATGTAAGGTTTTTATAGGTGTTGTCGTATAAACTTCGAAAAGGGCTCATTCGATTGGAAGTTGGAATGGCTAGTGCCCTTTTTAATAGTCGAAAGTGATTGGAGGGCAACACAAGCCCCCCCACGCCCATCGTTCCCCCAAACACATCCAATCAAAATTTTGATATAGCCATTGTGTTCAGCGTAGTTGTTTTCCAGATAGAAAATATGTTGTTGAGGAGGACACTCCCTCACAACCCTCAGGGCAAGGGTTTTAAGTTATGCCCTGGGAGCATATAAGCTTTTTATAGAAGGTGTTGTCGTAGAAACTTCAAAACAGGCTCATTCGATTGGAAATTCAAAGGGTTAATACCCTCTTTAATAGTCGAAAGTGATTGGAGGGCTATTAGCCCCCCCCCCCCACACCCATGATGCCCCCAAAAACATCCAATCAAAATTTTGAGATAGCCATTTTGTTCAGCATAATTGATTTCCAGATAGAAAATATATTTTTGAGGCGGACACTCCCCCACAACCCTTAAGGCAAGGGTTTTAAGTTATGCCCTGGGGTATGTAAGGTTTTTATAGAAGGCGTTGTCATAAAAACTTCGAAAAGGGCTCATTCGATTGAAAGTTGGAGTGGCTAGTGCCCTTTTTAATAGTCGAAAGTGATTGGAGGGCAACACTAGCCCCCACGCCCATCATTCCCCCAAACGCATCCAATCAAAATTTTGATATAGCCATTGTGTTCAGCGTAGTTGTTTTCCAGATAGAAAATATGTTGTTGAGGAGGACATTCCCTCACAACCCTCAGGGCAAGGGTTTTAAGTTATTCCCTGGGGGCATATAAGCTTTTTATAGAAGGCCTTGTCGTAGAAACTTCAAAACAGGCTCATTTGATTGGAAATTCAAAGAGCTAGCACATTTTTTAAAAGTCGAAAGTGATTGGAGGGCAACTAGCCCCCCCCCCCACGCCCATCATTCCCCCAAACACATCCAATCAAAATTTTTAGATAACTATTTTGTTCAGCGCAGTCGATTTCCAGATAGAAAATATGTTTTTGAGGAGGACACTCCCCCACAACCCTCGAGGAAAGGGTTTTAAGTTATGCCCTGGGGGTATATAAGGTTTTTATAGAAGGTGTTGTCGCAGAAACTTCAAAACAGGCTCATTCGATTGGAAATTCAAAGGGCTAGTCCAAATTTTAATAGTCGAAAGTGATTGGAGGGAAACTAGACTACCCCCCCCCCCACGCCCATCATTACCCCAAACACATCCAATCAAAATTTTGAGATAGCCATTTTGTTCAGCGTAGTTGATTTCCAGATAGAAAATATCTTTTTGAGGAGGACAACCCCACCCCCCACAACCCTCAGGGCAAGGGTATTAAGTTATGCCCTGGGGGCATATAAGGTTTTTATAGAAGGTGTTGTCGTAGAAACTTCAAAACTGGCTCACACCATCCAGATTTTTCAAAGGGTATATGTTGTTAAAAATTGCTGAAAATTTTTCTCCAGCATACAAATAGCAGGCCAAACTATAAAGTCTTAAAAAACGAAAAGATTTAAAGTGTTGTTTTCTTTTTCCCTGAAAAGACTATGTCAATATAAAACGAAAAGAAATTAATTAAAAAAACTTTTTCCACAAAATAAGTTTTGCAAAGAAAAGTTAAGAACTCCATTAAACAAAAAATGAGCAAAAATAAAATAAAATAATCTACCAAGCTCGAAACCACCACAAATCAGCATCGATAAATAAATGAAACCCAAAACAAACAGAAATTACAATGGATAACCGAGTCAAACTCAAAACGAGCAGAAATTAACATAAGTTGGGCGCAAAACCCCTATGCCTTCCCCTTTGCACTTTACTGAAAAAATGCAAACGAATATGCATTGTCAGTTTAATATACATATACTGATATTTAGTAATCAAAATGTTAAAATTATTTGATTTATTAAACTTATAAAAGTAAAAACATTTGCATTTTCTTCAGTAAAGTGCAAATTTTGTTCTGGCCTAGGGAAGGCATATGGGTTTTGCGCCCAACTTATGTTAATTTCTGCTCGTTTTGAGTTTGACTCGGTTATTTATTGTAATTTCTGTTCGTTTTTGATTTCATTTATTTATCGATGCTGATTTGTGGTGTTTTCAAGCTTGGTAGATTATTTGATTTGATTTTTGCTCATTTTTTGTTTAATGGAGTTCTTTACTATTCTTCGAAAAACGTATTTTGTGGAAAAAAATTATTTTTTTTTCAATGCGCGTAGCACCTTTGGTTTCTTCAGCATCCCCTTTAATTCACGCTGAAAGTTTAAATCTATTACCATGAACCATCCCTGAAGTATTTCTGATATGCCCTCTTAAAAACCTCTGTGGGCATATTATGTATCGATTTAGATCCATACAGTTTCAATGTTTCCCAAAATGTTTGCCTTAATGACCTTAATTTTAGTATGAGCAGTAGTAGTAGCAATAGAATTGATAGTAATAGCCTTAGCTAGAATGAGTAGAAACAGTAACAGAAGGATGCAAATACTTACTTTTGGTTTGTTCAATATCCCCAACAACAAGCCCTGTTAGTTTCAACTTCACACACCAAACTGTTCCTAAGATGTTGGTGTAACGTCCTTTTGACAACCTGCATACAGACAGTGTGTTGTGATTAAGTTCACCCCCCCCTCCAAAAAAAAAAAACTTGAAAATAACCCCTTCATACCCTTAGGAATAATTGTAATAGAAGTCATAGAAGTAGTATTTGCATATCCAGAATTAGAAGTAGTAGTATCTAGTATTACTCGTAGTAATAGTGGTAATACTAGTAGCACCAGCAGTATTAACATATTGCCTTTACGAGTAGTTGCAATAGAAGTCGTAGCTAGAGTAGTAGTAGTAGTAGTAATAAACGTAGCAGTGATAGAAGTATTAGTAGTAGCATGCACATATTGGCTTTTGGTCAGATGATTCCCCCTTTTAGCATTCTCTGAAAGTTCCAACATAATAACCAAATCAAATCTTGAGATACGCTCTTTTGAAAATGTGTATGCACATGGCGTCTTTTGATTATGGTAGTAGTATGTAGTAGTAGTAGCAGTGGTAACAGTACTCGTAGAGGTTGTTGTAGTAGTAGTGGTAGCATGCAAAAATCCCTTTTTGATCATCTTCCTTATCATTTTCCTGAAAGTTCCAAATTAATATACCCAGTTATTCATGAGTTACACTTTTTCGAGAATCCGTAGCCACATAACGGGTTTTGATTCAGTTCAACACTCCCCTCAACATTCTCTGAAAGGCTCACCTGAATTAGCTCATCAAAATACAAGTTTTGGTGACGTCTATTTCAATCTTTGGTCAAATTTTGGACGAGGGTATCATCAAATCCACCCCTCAAAAAATTCGGGCAGTTCAGAATTTGCAATATCCAAAGAATTTGAAGGAACTGAAAACGATGTCATGGCTATTAAGGATCCAACTGGCCGCTTACTTAGCCAGTTGATCTTTAACACTCTAAGAATTTGATTCTGAAGTTGTTTTCCGTCAAGGAAGGCGGATTTGAACTCCCGATCACATGTCAAGGCTACAAGCCAATGCTGTTTGAGAAGTCATTTCTGCTTTAACTTCACCGCCAAGTTTAGACACGGCTATGTTCAAACGAAGCAGAAAAGATACCGGTTTACTCAAGCAGTAATGGTGCATTTGCACTGCAAAGATGTAATGCCGTTGGGTGTGGAACAAAAGGTTATCCATGAGAATTTCTAATTTTGTTGTTATGGGAGGTGTTTTGGTTCATAAGTTATTTCATTCCAGAAGATTCATTAGACCCGAAATTCATGTTGTTCCAGTGTTGCAATTAAAGTTCCTGGAGATAATGGAAGCATTTCACCGTTCCCTGTTCTCTAGCCTTTTGGGTACAAGAAAAATGTTTGAGAGGTCTGGAGACCAAATTTGGTTTTCAAATATCTATGCAGTTGGCAAGATGTATTGTGTTACTTGTGAAACGTGTCTACGTCGGAAAGCATTGAATTTGCCCAGGTTCTCCGTTTCAGAATTTACCAATACCGTCAGTAATTTGAGAAATGTTTTTTGTTGATTTGGTTCGCTCCTTTCTGAAACCAGTGAGGTTCCATAATTATGTTTTGAGTGATGGATTATTTCAGCCGCCATCTTCATGATTTTTCTAGTGGACGCAAAAGCTGGAACATTTTAAAAGGTAATTGTGAATGAACTGTCTTGTTTTGTGTTTTCCAAGAATTTTATTTTCTGATAATGATATGGCTTTCAAAAACAAAATATGTCACTAAGATCAGCACTAGTGTCCATATTGAGCGAAGTTTTTCTTCAAGTGCACACCCAAAAACAATGGGATTTTTGAAAATCAACACCGTGACCTGAAGAATGATTTTGTGCACTATGTCGACCATCAACAAAGATCATATTGTTGGCTCAATTTTGCTAGCTTTTGTCTTATATTAAAGCAATGTCTCATGTGTAATCATGTTTAAGCACAATACTGCGTTGCCAGTCGATAGGATTGGGCCGATAAATTCTCCTCCGGAAAAAAACCTTAACTAATGTTTAAGCCCCCCTCCCCTTCTTCTCTGCCCATATTCATACTCACATGTTTCTTCCTGGTCTGCTACCCACCAACGAACAGCCTCAATAATTCACTGTGGATTCCAAAATTTAGGCTATTTACAATAATTGTTTGCTTTTTTTTACCTTTTCGGATCAGCTCCTGAGCACACAAACGAAATGGCGGATATTTGTGCAAGTGACAAATAAGAAAAAATTTAACTAACGAAGCAGGTTATAAGCACAAATACGTGAAAATCTGATTGAAAGAGGCGTAAGATATTTATTGAAATTGATTATTAAAAACCCAAATTTCAACAGTAGGACTTAAATTTTAACCAGTCACATATTAAATTTTAACTAGTCACATATATATTTAATGTGAAAAATTTACTTTACTTTCATACGGTATGGTTTCTTACTAACGAATCCCTGCTAGGCACACTGGATAAAGGGATGTAGCTAGAGTTTTAAGTTTTGAGGAGAGATTTAAAGAATGTGTCGACAAAATCGTCCAGTATACCGACAAATGCGGACACACTAGCGTAATTTCCAAGATAAATTTCCAAAGGTGTTGACACGCGGTGGCGACATCTGGGAACTCCCCTTCTCCCAACCTCAAAACATCTCCTCTCCCCCTTAGCTGAGCCCCTGACTTGATATCTTGGTTTTAACCAATTGAATCTTGGATCATTCATCCACGCAAGTGAACATTCATTAAACAGAAATGTGTGGTTTAACGTATTCTTTTTATTTGTTCTGGTAGAGGAGAGGATGTACGTTCTTGAAGTCACCATACATTTAGAGCATTGCTGCACCGGGTGTGCATTGACAAGTATTGACAACAAATATACTTTGATTTCATTGGACTCACCTCTACTGGTCTCTCCACCATCGTCATATTTAGCTGGTGGCTCCACCCCAAAGGACTCGATAAG
The DNA here is from genome assembly GCA_027921565.1 of Artemia sinica. NCBI lineage: Eukaryota > Metazoa > Arthropoda > Branchiopoda > Anostraca > Artemiidae > Artemia > Artemia sinica. Next base: position 28,790,800 of record CM051256.1, on the reverse strand, counting down.
CAAAAATTACCTGAAGAAATCTGGTGCCATCTTCTGGACAAGTTAAGTATAAAAAAAATATATATATATAGGTCGATAACTGATACTTTTTTTTATATCCGATAGTGACACAGACCCTTATATCGACCTGATAATATCGGTCGGCCGATATATCGGTCGTGCCTTAGTCCTTTTGGGATTGTTGAAATGGCTGGAGAAATAAATTATGTCACCAGAAAGTCAGAAGGTCACTCACGTGTTTTTGACAGGAATAGCTCATTGAAAGAAAGAGGAGAGTTTACCATCAGTTCCTCCTGACATTAATAGTAATGACGATTGATTCGATATTTTAATTTCCTCTCGAAAGTTAACTCCCACTGGCCATGTTAGCCCCACAGAGACTTAATTAGCCTCACAATACTTTGAATTCTTACAGTTCAAATACTATGTTTCCAACTGTTAAAATAAATAGCACATCTCACTCTGTTTTTAGGACAGCAACTAGACAAATTCCCGCAAACACTTCGACTGACACGCGAGGGATTTGACTTAAACCAAAATAACTATTTGATAGTTTGAACCAAAATGAGATTGATTCCAACCTTACTTTGAAGATTTCAAATAAGAGCTTGAACCAAATGATTTCCACGCACCCGTGCTGAAATTAGAAGCAGCTGAACACCTAAATTAGGGTTAATTAAGGGGCCATAATTCAGTCACCTAATCGCCAGACAAAATTATGGCTTTGTACATATTGCAATAGCTAATTTGCAAGTTAGGTCCGTCTACAAAGACTATTTTTATACATTTCTTTTCAATGTTCTAGTGATTTGCCCGCTTATTGTTTCATTTTGTTGTTGTGTCATTGTCACGGTTTTGAAATATTTTTGAAGTCAGTCTCGTCAGAGTACACCGTGGTCGCAACTTGTGACCCCGTTTATAATAATAGTTATTTAGTTGTGACTTAAATCTCGTTAAAATTTTCTCGTCGAGGTGTTTAAATCTCGTATTTTTTCGTTATTAATTAAAACAGCTTTTTCACAAAATAAGTTTTTCAAGAAAAAAGTAAACAACTCCATTAAACCAAAAATGAACAAAAATAGAATCAAACAATCTTCCAAGCATACAACTAACACAAATCAGTATAAATAAATAAATAAAACCCAAAACAAATAGAAATTAAAATAAACAATAGAGTCAAACTCAAAACGAGCAGAAATTAATATGAGTAAGGTTCTAAACACCTATACTTTCTAAAAGCCAGAATATAATTTGTACTTAACTGAAATGTAATTTAATGAATTTACTGTAAAAAATGTGCATTGTGAGGTTAATATAGGGTACATATGCTGATAAACAACAAAAGTACGAAGAACAACAGGGAAATCTTTTTGTAAGACAGTGGAGCTAATTTGAATGAATATTTCGGCCCTATGTCCAAGGGCCGTCCTCAGCAAGACAAAAATATATATAAGAAAAAAGACTCACAACAACATGGGATCAATAAAAACCAAAAAACCAAAAAAAGTGGAAATTTTTGTCTTACAAAAAGATTTCCCTGTTGTTCTTCGTACTTTTGTTGTTTGTGATGGAAAGGCAGTGTGGTCTTCGTCGCTATTTACATATGCTGATATTTATTCCTTAAAATCTTGATTAATTTTTGATTTCTTAAAGTTATAAAAATGAGAACATTTAAAAGAATTTTTTCAGTAAAGTAAAAATTATATTCTGGCTTTTAGAAAGCATAGGGGTTTAGAACCCTAAAACCCTATTTTATGTATTATATTATATTCAATGTATTATTATATTACATATTATATTTATATTTAGCATTTTTTTTCCTTTAGACCAGGGCACTTCATATCAAAGAAGTTGTCGTAGAAACTTCAAAAAAGGCTCATTCAATTAGAAATTGGAGTGGCTTGTGCCCTTTTTAATATTCGAAAGTGATTGGAAGGCAACTAACACCTCTTCCACGCCCACCATTTCCCGAAACACATCCAATCAAAATTTTGAGATAGCCATTGTGTTCAGCTTAGTTGATTTCCAGATAGAAATTATATTTTTGAGGAGGACACTCCCCCACAAGCTTCAGGGCAAGGGTTTTAAGTTATGCCCTGGGGGCATATAAGAAGGATGTTGGCATGATGTATTATTTATTATTTTTTTTTCCTTTAGACCAGGGCACTTCTTATCGAAGAAGTTGTCGTAGAAACTTCGAAAAGGGCTCATTCAATTGGAAGTCGGAGTGGCTTTGGGCCCTTTTTATTAGTCGAAAGTGAATGGAAGGCAACTAACACCCCTTCCATGCCCACAATTTCCCGAAACACATCCAATCAAAATTTTGAGATAGCCATTTTGTTCAGCGTAGTTGATTTCCTGATAGAAAATATATTTTTGAGGAGGCCACTCCCCCACAAGCTTCAGGGCAAGGGTTTTAAGTTATGCCCTGGGGGCATATAAGGTTTTATAGAAAGTGTTGTCGTAGAAACTTCAAAAAAAGCTCATTCGACCGGAAATTCAAAGGGCTAGTGCCCTTTTTAATAGTCGAAAGTGATTGGAGGGCAACTAACCCCCCTCTTACGCCCACATTTTCCCCAAACACATGAGATCAAAATTTTAAGACAGCCATTTTGTTCAACGTGGTTGAAAGTTCTAGGATGTTCTAGAAAGACCCCCACAGTCTTTAGGGCAAGGGTTATAAGTTATGCCCTGGGGTATGTAAGTTTTTTTGAAATCTTAGTCGTAGAAACTTGAAAAAGGGCTCATTCGATTGGAATTTCAAAGGTCTAGTGCCCTTTTTAATAGTCGAAAGTGATTTGAGGGCAACTAACCCCCCTCTCACGCCCACATTTTCCCCAAACACATTCAACCAAAATTTTCAGATAGCCATTTTGTTCAAGCGCAGTTGATTTCCCGATAGAAATTATGTTTTTGAGGAGGATACTCCCCCACAGTCCTCAGGGCAAAGGTTGTAAGTTATGCCCTGGGGGCAGATAAGTTTTCTTAAAGAAATTTTTGTCGTAGAAACTTCAAAAAAGGCTCATTCGATTGGAAATTCAAAGGGCAGAACGCATTGTCGTGGAAACTTCAAAAAGGGCTCATTCGATTGGAAATTGAAATGGCTGGTGCCCTTTTTAATAGTCGAAAATGACTGGAAGGCAACTAACACCCCTTCCACGCCCACCATTTCCCTTAAAACATCCAATCAAAATTTTTGAGATAGCTATTTTGTTCCACGCAGTTTAAAGTTCAGAAATTTATACCTTTGATTAGAACACTCCCCCCACAGTCCTCAGGACAAGGTTTATAAGTTTTACCCTGGGGGCATATAAGTTTTTATTGAAATGTTTGTCGTATAAACTTCAAAAGGGGCTCATTTGATTAGAAATTCAAAGGGCTAGTGCCCTTTTAAATAGTTTTGAAAGTGATTTTAGGGCAACTAACCCCCCTCTCGCGCCCACCTTTTCCCCAAACACATCCAATCAAAATTTTTGGATAGCCATTTTATTCAAAGTAGTCGAAAGTTTTGGAAATTAGGTCTTTAAAAATGACGACCCCTCCACCCCCACAGCCCTCGGGGCAAGGGTTTTAAGTTTTGCCGTGGGGGCATATAAGGTTTTTATAGAAAGTGATGCTGTAGAAACTTCAAAAAAGGCTCATTAAATTGGAAATTTAAAGGCCTAGTGCATTTTTAATAGTCCAAAGTGATTGAAGGGTAACTAACTGCCCACCATTTCGCCAAACATATCCAATCAAAATTTTGAGATATCCATTTTGTTCAACGCAGTTGAAAGTTCTGAAAATTAGGTCTTTTAGGATGATAACCCCATCAGAACCCTCAGTGCAAGGGTTGTAAGTTATGCCCTGGGGGCATATAAGGTTGCAGAAATTTAAAAAAGGGCTCATTCAATTGGAAATTGAAATTGCCCTTTTTAATAGTCAAAAGTGAGTGGAGAATAATTAACCCCCATGCCTTTAACCGCTATGCCTTCCCAAGGCCAGAAAATAATTTGCAATTTACTGAAAAAAACTGAAATGAATGTGCATTGTTAGTTTAATATACACATACTGATATTTTGTAATCAAAATGTTAATATTATTGGATTTAAAAAAGTTATAAAAGTCAAAACATTTATATTTTTTTTTGGTAAAGTGCAAATTATGCTCTGGCCTTGGGAAAGCATAATGGTTTTGACCCCAACTTATGTTAATTTCTTCTCGTTTTGAGTTTTACTTGGTTATTTATTGTAATTTCTGTTCGTTTTGGGTTTCATTTATTTATCGATGCTGATCTGTGGTAGTTTCACGCTTGGTAGATTATTTGATTTTATTTTTTTCTCATTTTTTGTTTAATGGAGTTCTTTACTTTTCTCTGAAAAACTTATTTTGTGGAAAAACTTTTTTCAATTAATAATATCCAAAAGAACACTAGACCTTTCAATTTCAGATCAAAGGAGCCCTTTTTGAAGTTTCTACTACAACACTTTCTATAAAAACCTTATATCCCCCATGGCATAATTTTGAACCTTTACCCTGAGGGCTCTGAGGGGTTATCATCCTCAAAGACCTAATTTCCAGAACTTTCAACTACGTTGAAAAAATGGCTATCTCAAAATTTTGATTGGATGTGTTTATGGAAGTGGGGGCGAGAGAGGGGTTTAGTTGCCCTCCAATCACTTTTTACTATTAAAAAGGACACTAGCCTTTTCAATTTCCAATCGAATTAGCCCTTTTTGAAGGTTCTACGACAATCCTTTTTATAAAAAACCTTATATTCCCCCAGAGCATGACTTATAAACCTTGCCCCGAAGGATCTGGGGGGTTGGTCATCCTCAAAGACATAATTTCCAGAACTTTCAATTACGTTGAAAAAAATGGCGATCTTAAAATTACCATTAGATGTGTTTGGGGAAAAGGTGGGCGTGAGAGGGCGGGGGGGTGGGTAATTGCGCTCCAATAACTTGGAGCGCAAGTTAAGGCAATGGGAAATTTTGTGAGTGAGAGGGGGGTTAGTCGCCCTCAAATCACTTTTGAAAATTGAAAAGGGCAATAGACCTTTCAATTTCCAATCGAATGAGAACTTTTTGAAGCTTCTACTAAAACACTTTCTATAAAAACCTTACATGCCCCCAGGGTATAACTTACACCCCTTGCCCTGAGGGTTGTGGGAGGGTTGTCATCCTCAAAGACACAATTTCAACAATTTTACACTACGTTGAACAAAATGGTTATCTCGAAATTTTGATTGGATTTGTTTGGGAAAATGGTGGGCATGAGAAGGGAATTAGTTGCCCTTCAATCACTTTCGAGTATTAACACTAGACCTCTCAATTTCCATTCCAATGGACCCTTTTTGAAGTTTCTACAACAAAGTTTTCTATAAGACTTTATTTGCCCCCAGGGCATAACTTAGAACCCTTACCCTGAGGGCTGTGGGTAGAGGGGGCTATCATCCTAAAAGACCTAATTTCCGATACTTTCAACTACGTTGAAAAACATGGATATCTCAAAATTTTAACTGGATGTGCTTGGGGAAATGGTAGGCGTACGAGGGGGTTAGTTGCCCTCCAATCACTTTCTACTACTAAAAAAGGCACTAGCCCTTTAAAATTCCAATCGAATCGGCCCTTTTTGTAATGTCTTCGACGACGCTGTCTATAAAACCTTTTATGCCCCCTTGGGCTTGACATAAAACCCTTGCCCTGAGGGGTGTGGGGTGTTGGTTATCCTCAAAGACATAATTTCCAGAACTTTCAACTACGTTGAACAAAATGGCTATCTAAAAATTTTGACTGGAAGTTTTTGGTGAAATGGTGGGCGTAAAGAGGCTCTCCCATTACTTTCGATCATTAAAAAGGGCACTATTCCTTTCAATTTCCAATCAAATGAGCCCTTTTTGAAGTTTCTACGACAATGCTTTTTATAAAAACCTTTTTTGTCCCCAGGGCATAGTTTACAACCCTTGCACTGAGGGTTCTGAGGGGGTTATCCTCCTTAAAGACCTAATTTCCAGAACTTTCAACTACGTTGAAAAAAATAGCTGCTGAAAATTTTGATTGGATGTGTTTTTGGAAATATTGGGCGTGAGAGGGGAAATATTGAGTGTTAGTTGCCCTCCAATCACTTTCTACTGTTAAAAAGGAAACTAGACTTTTCAATTTCCAAACAAATGAACCCTTTTTGAAGTTTCTACGACAATATTTTCTATGAAAACCTTATATGCCCCCAGGGCATAACTTGAAACCCTTACCCTGAGGGCTCTGAAAAATACAAGTGATTATGCATTGTCAGTTTAATATACACATACTGATATTTAGTAATCAAAATGTTAATATTATTTGATTTATTGAAACAATGGCTATCTCGAAATTTTGATTGGATGTGCTTGTGGAAATAGTGGGCGTGAGAGGGGGTTTAGTTACCCTCGAATCACTTTCTACTATTAAAAAGGACACTAACCTTTTCAATTTCCTATCGAATAAACCCTTTTTGAAGTTTCTACAACGATACTTTCAAGAAAAACCTTATATTCCCCTAGGGCATGACTTACAATCCTTGCTCTCAGGGCTCTGAGGGGGTTATCATCCTCAAAGAACTAATTTCCAGACCTTTCAACTACGTCAAACAAAATAGATATCTCAAAATGTTTATTACATTTGTCACTAGCTCCATGGTTGTGTTTTTGCTCCTTACTTTGCGCGCTAATTCTTCTTACCATTATCTCTCTCTGATCATTCTAACATATCCATTGACTCTTTGTGCCATTTCTTGAACAGCCAAAACCATGCCTTTGCTACGCTAGTTTCCAGATTTGCCAGATTTATCATCTCTGAAGTAATTATAATACAGCCAAACTTGAGTTTTGCTAAAACAAGTGCGGCTATTTTCCCAGCTATGAAATAAAGTTTTATTTGTGCTCCTATGCAGCCCGAGCGCAATCGTAGAAGAACGTAGAGCTTTACGTATCTTTCATGCAACTCCACTCTGAAATGACTAACATCTATAGATTCACGAGATTTGAAAGTGGCTAAGATCTCGGGCAGTTTTATGTAAACTTATTCAAGTACATTTTGGACTTGCAGTCTAAGTTTTGCTGAAAAGCATATATCTTGGACTTGCAGTTGAAGACTTTAAAACGTAGTGCAATGAGGGATTGATGGAACTGTATCCGGCTGGTGAAGTGGGTGCAATGGACACAATGAGTGTTATGGATTTGTGTATAATGCTGGCGTGTGAATTTTAAGAATATCTGAGTCACCTGAACTTTAAGTTACTAACTTCTTAGCACAAGCTATGAACTCTATATAGAGCTAAGATGCCTATAATTTGCCTATAATGCCTATAATTTGTGTCTCTTTGAAGTCTCTGATGACATTGTGCATATCATCTTGTGTGAACCAGAACGGTTCTTTAAAAGGGAGGGGTTCTTTAAAGAGGATTTGACATCTTAAAAATCATTTTGTTGGACTAAACTTCGTCTGACTGTTTAAAAGACAAAAAGCTTGTTAGAGCATTCTCCGAGGGGACTATGCATCATTGGAAGGTATTGAGAATTTGTGTTTTGATTGTAAAATTTAATTGAAACAATATTGAACCCATGTCAGTCAGTCTGCCAATCAAAACATATAATACCACATTACTCCTAAAGGTGCCAGTTTAATCAAATGACATTTCTTTTGAACATATTTTTAATGTTTTTTGAACAGGTATGCTGGAATATTTTTAGGAACTGTCCTTTTCTGAACTTTAAAAAGAAAATACTGATTCGTTTAATCGAAAAAAAAATCACACTTTCTAATGATGTGAGTTTCTTTAAAATCAAATGTTTCTATATCAGGTACGAATGATGGAAATTAAATGCTTTTTCAAAGATACCTGGGAAATTAGGTATTGTCTTGTAGTTTTCAGTCATTTATTCGATTCTCTTCTGCAGCCTCTGCAAGTTATGGCGAGACCACCTAGTTCCCAGAAAAATATGAAACCAAACTGGATAAGTTAAATGTTTTTTTCTGAGACTTTCAGGGAAGCAAGTGTTGGCTTTTAGTTTTTTGGCCTTTATTGGCATTCTCTTATCCAAGGCATACAAGCTATGGCAAGACCAGCCAGTCAATTTTAAATAGTTTGGCTACACAATTAAAAAAATATATGGACAAGATGTGATGATTCTTTAAAGTTTTGAATCCCCTTAACGAATAAGTAATGCATCTTTATTAGTTATATATAGCTTGTTCGTAGGCCTGTGGGGTAGGATTTGATGGTTTGTTCACCTCTGAGTAAAGTTGGACATCTTTAGGCTTATTAAAAAGTTCATAATCCTAAAATAGTAAAGCATCATATTTCTAAGATACTAAACATGCTCGAAAAGACAGTAGTCAAGTATGGCAATACAATTTTCGAATGACGAACGTTCGACTGACAGCATCTCACAAAATTATTTGTGAAAAAGGTTTGTTTTGATCCCATTTTCTACTGTTAAAATGGAAATGAAAGATCAGGACGGTTAGGTTTTGTTTTATGTTTAAAGAGGGTAGGTTACAAAACTTCCTTCTATTTAGCAATGCAATGCAATTTTTTTAGCAATGCTGTGAAACAAAAAGGAGAATGGGATGTGAGATGGGGAGCTCTCTAAAGAAAGAATTTAAAGTAAATAGAACTTTGTATGAGGGTAAAAAGAGTAAAGCTCTGACGAGGTTAGGGTGAGAAAGAGTATGGGGAGCTGTAATGGCGTCAGGCAGGCTCCGGGTTATAAAGAGTTGTACTTAACACTAGTAAAAGAAGTCGTTTATATTATAAATAGAGACAAAATTGGAAAACAGAGTGAAGCAGGTATCCCAAAATTTGGCTTGTTTACTTAACATAATCTTTTACGAAACGCCGGATCCTTTACTTGGAATCACATTTCACCAGTTGAAGGTAATGAAAGGTGCTCTCCTGTTGCAAAGTTTTAAGGTAAAAAAACAAGACATACCTTTGATAAGATATATTTGAAAATCTATATGAATATGTTAATTACACGAATTAAATATATTGAATCCAACCTTTCTTCTTTAAAATTTATAAGAACTTGAAAATATGTTCCTTGTTTGGACTAGTTCACGCCACATTCTCCTTGAACGTTATATGGCCATTCGCAAACACCTTTTGTTGCATCAAACATCAAACCACGGGAACCTTTCTGAAAAGAAATTCATATAAATAAATAAAAGAACCAACATAGCAAAAGATTGGCAAAAAAAAGGAATAGAAAAAAAACAGCCCTTGCAAAAAATTTAGATAGATGTCTCTAAACGTCGTGATAAGTGGGCCATGATATTTGTCTTTCCTCCACAAAGAAATGTGAAAAGCTATGAACAATTTATAAGAAAATGTAAACATTTTGAATTGCTAAATAGTTGGTGATAATGGTGCGTCGAGAGCAACCCATCACATTTGTAACTGAAACTCTAAAAAAAATTATTTTGATAACGAATATAAATACACAAATATTATTTCTGCTGTTGATATTCTAAATAGTCAAATTTCAATTAGGTTGAAGCTTTTTGTCCGTCATGAGTCTACCCAAAAATTTTGGTCATCCCTATTACATTAAAATTCCTGTGGTGCTTTTCCAGTAGGCAAAGCTCATATAATAAAAACAATCTAAGTTGCCCCATTCTCAAACCACGGAAATCTAAGTTGAAATATATTTAGGAGTTAAGACGGCAGTACGGGTAGGGAAATCTCTTTCTAGAGTTGTTGTGAAAGGAGTAAATCAAGGCTGCTTAGTTTTTCTAAGACTGTTTCCACTGTATCTCGGGGATATAGTGGGAAAATGTAAGGGAAACCTGTTTCAAGTGGTACATCTTACTTTGACTTTGTTCTTTGCCTTATTGTTTGCTGATCATATTGTCCTGTTTGCTGACCCAGGAAGGAACTTAGAGATATTTTTGGATTTTTAGTTTTATATCTACGGGAGAAGTGTTTTTAGATTAGTTGTTAGTGTTAATAAGTTGCAGAACATGGTATATTTAGAGGGTAATGGATTATTATGGAGCAGAAGTTTGAGGTTTTGATAGAATATATGTTGTACATTACAAAGATTACAATTAAACTATTGTAGAAGGACTCAAGTATTTAGTGAGAGGATTGATAGTTTATTTATTAAAGTTTATTTGGGATTTTTTACTTAAAGAGCAGGAGGGTAGTAATGATGATGAAATATTAGGAAAGAGAGGAAGAGCGGAGAAAAAAATGTTAGTAAGGGAAGTAATAGTGAAGTCTCTGGAAGACGGAGGAAGATGTCCACCTATGGGAAAGATTAAGGTAGTTTTGGGCTCCAGTTGAATTTCAGGTGAATGGAACGGAGGTTATAGTAAAGTTAAGGAACTAAAGAATATTTCTGAAGAGGTGCGGTCAATTTTAGTTTAACAGGATATTCAGAAATGTGTGTGTTAGATTGGATCGTCTGATTCTCTTGGCTTGTATACTAAGGTAAAAGAGACACGCGCAAAGGAGGTATGTTTTGAAGCTGGGTTGTCTAGGGATGTTATTAAACGTGTAGTCTCTTACAGAGGAAATATTTTCTTAGACCTTGCCTTAGACCCGCCTGTGCCCTTGAGGCCTCAGGGCATCAAGGAGAAGCCGCCAATCTTCCCTCATGTTTGCTACTGCAGTGATGTCCTCCCATTCTGGTAGAACAGAAGTGTGCAGCTTCGTAGATCTCTTTGGTAGGTCTGATGCAGTGTGTTTTCGGGTCTTCCTTGGCTGCGAGTTCCTGGTGGTTGTCAGTGTAAAGCTGCTTTGGGAGTCTATGGTCATTCATACGTAAGACGTGGATTCAAATATCTCCACCTTCGGATTCTGATGATGTTGGTTATTAGAGATTGTTGCAGATGGTTGGTTATTGGAGGTTGATGTTGGTTGGTTATTAGAGGATGGACTGGCTTGTCACCTTCTGTGACCAGTGGATGTTCAATATTCTACGAAGACACGAGTTTTCAAAAGCCAAGATTCTTCTCTCTTGTTCTTGATTAAGGTGCCATGTTTCTGCTTCGTAGAGTAGCATTGGCATAACATTGCTGTTGAAAAGATGATAGCTTCAGGCACAGAGAAAATCTCTGAGATCTCCATACTTGCCGTAGTTTGTTGAAGGCACCATTTGCCTGTCCTATTCTGGTGAGTATTTCTTTTACTATCGAGCCGGTGTTCTCAATGAGCGGTGTTCTCCAGTTCCCAGATATTTGAACTGGACAACTTTCTCAACATTTCGGTCGCCATATTTAATGGACAGAGGAGAGTCACTAGTCACCATGCATTTGGATTTCTCAGCATTCAAACGTAGGCCAAGATGGTTTGCCTTTACCGTAACGTCGTCAAGTTATTCTTGAAGCTGCTTTTTGCTTGACTCAAGTAGTGTTAAGTCATCTGAGAAATCAATATCATTGACCTGGACTTCGGGGCTTAATTTGATGACCTGGACTTTTGGGGCTTTCACGATCTAAGGAGTCGAAGGCTGTCTCAAAGTCCACAATGATCATATAAATCTTTGAACACCACTCCCTGTCTTCTTCAGTAAAAAGTCTAAGCGTGAATATAAGGTCTGCAAATGAGCGATTTGGCCGGAAGCCATACTGTTTGTCTCGGAGGTGATGATCAAGTTGTGTTCGGATCCTCTGTAGGATTATATGTGAAAGGATCTTCCCAGGCATTGACAGTAAACCCCGCCAGTTGCCCCGCCAGTTTGACTTATACCCCGCCAGTTGCCCGGCTCGGTAGCGTCTCCTTTTTTGAATATCCTGATGAGTGTGCTATGCTTCCAGTCTGATGCTACTTTGGCCGTTGCCCAAATCCGAGTGAAGAGTAAAGACCAAAGGGAGATACATGAGGATATTTATGCCCTTATCATCTCTGCAGATATGTGGTCCAGTCCCGGAGATCTTCTATTCTGTCAGTTTCTTTGCTGCTTCTAGTATCTCACTGGCAGAAGGCAGATCCGTGCTGATATTCAGGAAGAAGATGGGAATCTGGAATGTCAGGGGGCTCTTTCGGGGCGGGTCTATTTAGTAAAATTTTGAAATGATTAGCCCATAGTTTATTGACTGCACTCTGTTCTGTCACCAGTACCCCCGATGGATCTCTGACAGGACCGTCTCTGTTTGTCAGACATTTCCCTATGATATTATTGGTGATTCTGTAAACAGTTCTTGATTATCTTCTTTTTGCTGCTTCTTCTGCCTCCATTAATTTACGCTCTAGAACGTTTCACTTATCAATATGGGCACTAATCTTGACAGTTTCATCAACAGCTCTATACTGCTCGTTTTGGAAAACAAGACGATCAGGGACTTGTTGTTGGAGGACAGAGATTCTTATCTTTTTTCTTTCATCTATTAGTTGC